>JARQZK010000122.1:80000-112500 GCA_030704885.1 Cynegetis impunctata
ATGTTAACATCGGAGAAAACAGTGGTGTTTATAAAATATTTTGCGACGAATGTCCTGCTTTCTATATTGGGCAGACAGGAAGGAATATAAATATTCGTGTTGAAGAACATAAAAAGTCAATTTTACAAAACAAAAATACCACTGGCTTCTCTGAGCATTGTATAAAATTCAATCATTTCCTGGATTTCAACAAAACCAAATTGTTACATTCAGGTAACAAAGGAAAGCGCCTTGACCTTCTTGAAATTCTCGAAATAAGTTCCGCCCATAATAGTGAATTATTACCCCTTGTAAACGAACAAATTGATTTTCAGGTATCACCTTTGCTTTTGTCTGTTTTATAAAATACGATGTAATACTCTCCTGTAGTCAGTCTTGATAATGAGTTCATAACTCGAAACATGTCGACTATTCTTTACTGCTAAATAAAGTATCTAAATATTTTTATATAGTGAAACTTAAGCCAAGTGTTTTTTATTTTAAAGTTTATACTTTATTCTTTATGATGTTTCACCAAGTGATGTGCGAGAATTCAATCTCAGTTATATAATACTCTGCATATAAACGAGCGATATATTTATTTTATTTTTTCTTAAATTATATTCAGTCTGTTTTTTATTAAATTAATCATAACTTCTATGAATGAATCTGACTTCCATATTGCTCACAGAAAACGAATAGTTTTGGAGAAGTTGAGTTTGATCTACTTAATATTCTTTGAATTATTTATCTTTCATTGAGTTTAAATGACAATTATGTGAATTTTGACTAATCGAAAAATGTTTTTGTAAGACTATATAAAACTAGAATTGAACTATCGTTTATATGAAAAACCTGATGAACCTGAAAAGTGAATGTAAAATAAGTTAAATTATTTATATACACCATAAAGATTCCGTTATAGCTGTCAAGAATGAATTTCTGTCGAAGAGTTTTCATGAAAAATTATTCGTTACTGAGATATTGTGCTACTGAAACATGCAAGTCAGAAAACCGAGATACACAGAGCAAACTATTAACTAGAGTTACATCGCAAGACGATTTTCCAAATGATAAAGTAACAGTTGTCGGTTTGGGTTCTGTTGGTGTAGCTGTAGCTTTTGCACTTGTGTCTCAAAACATTTCCAAAAATATTGTGCTTGTCGATGCCGATAAAAAAAGGGTAGCTGCAGAGAAACTGGATCTTCAACAGGGATCTATATTTAAAGGAAACTTTAAAATTGAAGCATGTACTGACTACACCAAAACAGCTTGCTCGACAGTGTGTGTAATAACAGCTGGAGTTAGACAATCGCCTGGAGAGTCGAGATTGAATTTGGTGAAAAGGAATGCAGACATTATGAAAGAGATGGTGCCAAAATTAGTAAAACATTCACCAAATACAATTTTGTTGTTAGTGACTAATCCAGTTGATGTTATGAGTTACATATCCTGGAAAGTAAGTGGACTGCCAAGTGAAAGAGTTTTCGGAAGTGGAACCCATTTAGATACCTCGAGGTTTAGATTCTTCCTTTCCGACAAATTTGGAGTATCTCCATCTCAGTGTCATGGATATATCATCGGTGAACATGGAGATAGTAGCGTTGCTCTCTGGTCGAGTGTGAATGTTGCTGGTGTAAGATTAAGAGAACTGTTTCCAGAAGCTGGAACTGATAAGGATAAAGAGAAATGGGCAGATATTCATAAAAGAGTAATAAAGGCTGCATACGATGTTATTCAATTGAAAGGTTACACTTCCTGGGCCATTGGTTTAACCGCAGCTTCTATAGTTAACAGCATTTTGAGTAAAGCTCCACATTTTCAGCCAGTTTCTCTAAATGCTAAAGGTTTTTATGGCATTAATGAAGATTTGTATCTGTCTCTTCCTACTTTGATAAATGCTAACGGAATTTCTTTGGTAGTAAATAAAAAATTGGATTCTGAAGAACACAGGAAATTGATGAATTCAGCAAAAGTGTTATTGGAAACACAAAAAAGTGTCAATATCTAAGGATAGTATTTTTGTGTAAAATATCATACAATCGCTTCAAAATTCAGCTGTAATTTTTTTCATAAATACTGTTGTAACACGATTTCTGAAGAAATTATTGAATATTTTCAATAAATATATTTATATAACATTTATTAAAGATTGGTAACAGAATTGAAGAGGTAATACACATAAGGTTCCTATTCGATGGACTACAGTAGAACATAGCTATTTATATTACTAGGGAGAAAGTGTAACTTTTCATCCCTTGGATGGAAACATCCAAGGAAGGAAAAGGCACTTTACTCTCGTGTAATACATATAATTTTTCTTTCTATCCTAAATTGAACCTTTAATGAAACTTCATTTGCAGCACAAATAACTAATTTAAGGACATAATGAAGTAGGTATACTACTATTGTTTATTATTAGCAGCACTTATATGAACATCATTGGCAGAATAGAGCGTTTGAACAGAAGCTTCAGAATTTGAACCATTTTCGCTTACCACATCGTAATGGTGGTAACTTCTAGAAGTACTTGGCTGATTATGTATTCGGGTTCTTTAGTATTTCCCATTATTTGATCAGAAACTTTCCTTTTTCTTGCGTAGGATTCTTCAACATAACCTTCTGCAATATTGTTTGATTTTCAACGCCATGCTGTTTTATAGCTAAAATATCTTTACCACCATTTACTAATAGAATATACAAGATGTTCTAGAAATTACAGAAACAATTTCGGTACAATATATTCACAATTTTCATCACTCAAAATGAGAGGGAGGAAAAGTTCTTTTCCTCCCTAGGGAGGGAAATATGATTTTCCTTCCTGGCATAAGGGAGGGAAGTGAGTACTTTCTATAGAGATAGAAGGAATTTTTTTTCATCAACTCAATGACATCACAACTCATCATGCTTTCTATTGGGATCTGACATGGAGGCGGAGCTTAGGTGATAACGTCAAAACATGGCGTCTCAAGACCAACTTTTAAAACGAGTTATATGAGAGATTTGAAAGTTTTTTGAGTTTTTCCTCTAACAATGTTAGTTTCGAGTGTAAGTGTGAAGCTATATGTAGATGAAAATTTACTTCAGCGAAAATACAGACAAGGTGATAGGCTGGAAAGATCCAAATTCATAATAAAATGTGATAAAAATGAAGATAATTCAAGGCCTGGTATCGTCAACTTTACTGCTTTTTGTTCATCTATTTTGATTTCATTTAATTTGATTTTTAAAATACCTAGTCTGAATCAACTGTATTTGTTTAAGTCATATGAAACTATTAATTCGAGCTTATTTATGTAGGAAGTTTATAATCGATCAGATATGATGGGCAATTATCAATAAACATTTCGAATCTGTTTTTTAATGATTCTTTATCCAACTGTGAATTTTTTTCCATTATTCGACATTCAATTGTTTTTGAAGGAAATTTGGATAAAATATATTTCAAATTTCACGAAAAACATTAATTTAGTAGTATACATAGATTCAATGAGAAATCATAATGTTTCATATAATCAAATGTGGTTCTCATATTAAAACGTCATCAATCATAATGTAAATCAAGATGTATTAATAATGAATATATAAAGAGAAACATTTTCATTCCATGTTTATTCTTATTATAACTAACTTCAATCTAATAACCATAATAAACATGAATTTGTTACTCCATCATTTCACTTAATCTTCCATGAATTTTTCATCTTCTTAGATCGGAGAAGACATACCTATCGTACCACATATCACTGTAAAAATTTCTTCTCATAATACCAATAAATGTTTAGGCAACACAGATCCAACAAGTTTATATGTTTTGGCTGCTGCATCTGGAATTTTCATTAATAATGGGAACTAATCAGAGTTTCAATCAATTCTTTTGTAAAATGTAAAGAACACACCGTCATTCTCGGAGTTGTGTGATTCTTTTTCAGATTGATTTTCCATACCTTCAATAAATCAATCTTTTCCTTTCCTCCAAAATGATTTTCCCTCAATACAAAATGTTTGTTTGGCTTCGGAAATCCATGAAAGCTAATTCTTGCATTTATATATGCTTTAGAATTACAATTTTTCACGCCACAGCACTCTCTAGACTTGCTGATTCTACGTTTTGCAAAATTAAAACTATCCATTATTCACCTTTTGCGACCTTATTTGTAAAAAATCAAACTTGACATGCAATTGCATATGTTGACGTTGAAAATAAAAACTTCATTCATCTGGCCGCCAGAGTTCGCCAGCAGACATGTCAGATCCCAATATTTGCATATTTTCAATAACCTCGGCCACAGAATATTCACCAAACTTGATGGTTGTCAAAAAGACATTTTAAACTTGGAAATTTGATGTATTTATATTTGGTTGATGAATTTCATTAGATATATTTTTTTAAATCAAAATCATGTTCCACGCCAACAGAATGACATTCTCTACATTGCTGAAGCACTCCAAGATGTATTCTGGAACCAATTTATCATATCCACGTTTTTTTGGTGGATTGTTTGAAGATAAATCAGCGTCGATGCTAGATACAAGTACTAAGGTAACAATAGTAGGTTCGGGAAAAGTAGGAGCCGCATGCGCCATGACTATTTTATCCCAAGAGTTATCGAACAATGTAGTGCTGTTAGACAATAAACATGCAAATAGAATGACTGGCGAAATTATTGATATGCAGCATGGTTCACTCTTCTTTTCTTCACGAATTGATGGAACTACAGATTACAAAAAAACAGCAGACTCCAAAATTTGTATTCTCACTATTGGTGCTACAGGAGCACATACAAAAGACAAAGTTATGGATTTAGCAAAGAAAAACATTGAAGGATTCACAAAAATTATACCACAACTTATAAGTTTCTCCCCGAATACAATTTTGTTGATAATTTCTAACCCAGTTAATATTATGACATATGTAGCGTGGAAGGTAAGTGGTTTGCCTTCATGTAAGGTGATTGGACTAGGTACAACTCTTGATTCGGCTAGGTTTTGTCATCAAATTTCGCATAAACTTGGAATACCCCCAAGAAATTGCCAAGCCTATGTTATCGGAGGTCACAACTTATGTCCGATTCCTGTTTGGTCTAGCTTAAGTTTGGCAGGGGAACGATTGCTAGAACTGAATCCTGATGCCGGTTCAGATAAAGACGAAGAAAAGTGGAAGGAACTTTTCGAAACTGCTATAAATAGCTCAAAAGAAATTACGGAAGGAAAGGGCAATACCTGTTGGGCTAAAGGACTAGCTGTTGGAGCTATTGTGAGAAGTATTTTGCAAAATAATAGGGATATATTCACGGTAACAACAAACATCAAAGATTTACATGGCATATCGTACGATATATTCCTGTCTTTACCATGCGTCTTGAATGCTTGCGGAATACGTAAAATTGTGAATCAAAAACTGAATGAGAAAGAAAAAGAGAACCTCAAGAAATGTGCTGAGAAGTACAAGAAAATAGTGGATTGTATGAACATTTGTGGGTAGTTAATCATTTTTCCTGCAAAAAGTTTATTCTAAATAAATTATGAAATATAGTTAAATACTATAATTTTCAAAATATCATTAAGATATTTGATGACATAAATTTCTGCTTACTACCTATTTATTATATACGAATATATACGACCAAGGTTATTGAAATTATATTAGTGTTTATTCATTACATTATATTATATTAAATAAAATTTTATTTTATACACTTAGTGCTATTATGAACTACTTTTATCTGGAAATAATTTTCATAATAGTTACATTTCGTACATCACTTTCATCTAGTGAATGTTTGAAATATAATATAAAATCTGAAAGAGAATAATTTTCAACTAGAAGTTGAACTTTTATAACGGCTATTATAGTGCGAAAAAAACACCTGCCGCACTAGTTAGGAACTACAATGTTTCACAAGCGTGCGAATAACAAGGAATTAATTTCAACAACATTACCTATTTTTAACAACAAGGAAACTAATACTTCATTTATTTTGAAATCCAGAACACAATAACCCACTCAATTATTTTAAAAAATATTATTAAAAATATTGAAAGTAAAATAGCAATGTGTACTATCTGTAAATTAAAGAACGTATGTTTAGCAAATTAAAAAGGTGCATGAGGTTCCGAAGAATATGCCTGTTGATGTCGTACAAATTAAGAGGAGAGTTTTATTTCCAATTTATGAATAAGAAGATTTGCACGTTGATTGTGCAAATGCTTTGGTTGAGTTTGGGATCTTATTCGTTATTTTTTAAAATTTTTCTTGATGGATTAGGTAGCCTTAAGCTACTGAAAGCTATTGTGATGATTTTGAATCACCGCACAAGTGAGGTAAAGTAACACTTTCCGCACGAAAATGCGTGCGGAAAAGAGCACGTCTGCACGTTCATAGAAAAATATTACAGGGCCGGATTAACCTTCTACGGGCCCGTAGGCAACAACCCTGTCCGGGCCCCAGATATTTTCAAGTTGATAAAGGGATGTAAGTTACTTCCAGATGATCGACTCCAGGTATCCTGTCACTTCAAAGTCTTATGTGATATTGCAACAACATGGTTACTTTGACTTTATGCTGCAGCATCACCTTACCTGACTTGTTAACTTTGTTGAAATGGTCTTAATGAATATGTTATAGATGAGTGATGAAAATGATCCAGGTTGCTTGATGGGCTAGGAAAGAGAAATGAGACGGGACGCGGTTATATTAAATTTCATCTTGTTAAACGCAATAAAATACAATAAACGAAAGAAAACAGTTTTGTGAAGTACAAATTAGTAAAAGTCAACTTCCAAGATATTTATTGTTTTTTTGAGTTTAAATATTAACTTTTCTAACTTTTTTTAGGAAAAAAATCGTTTAAAACGTGCACGGGCCCCTAGTAGATGCGGGGCTCCTAGGCAGTTGCCTTCTCTGCCTAATGGTTAATCCGGCTCTGCTCAATTATCTGGAACATTCAAATACTGTTCAATAAATCACAAAGTTCGAAAAACAACATCGATTGACAAGAAAATTGATCAACTATGTATGAGCTAACTTGAATATATTATTCAAAAAATTATGGAAACACTGAAAGCTGTTTTTTCATCTGATTCCACGGCAAATCCATTAATATATTTTAAATTGATACAAACAAAATTAGGAGCTAAAAAAGAAAGAAATTGAAATTGATTTTATTATTTCAAGCATTGAATTCCTGGTAGGAATATTTAACTTTGTTTACAAAATCTACGTTCATTATATTTGTAGTTATTGTAGAACAATAAAACATAATACCTTGAAAATATTTTTTTTCCGGGACATAAAAGGAATAAAAAAAATAAATAATTTCGACTAATTGCTTCAAACATTTTTTTTTAAAGATAACGATATTATTTAATGTTTTTTGAATATACTGATATTTGGTTCACGTTAAGGAAATAATAGAATTTAATTAAAAGAAACATTAAACTGTATAGCGGAACAATTCAAAAAGCAAATATATGTAACTTGAAAAAATTCAGTGTAGACTGTCTAGATCATTTCCTGTGAATGACTGGTTAAATAAAAACAGTATCAGATAAAAATTTTTTGTTATAATTAACCTAATTTGCAGAAAATCGACAAAAAGTTATATAAAATGGATCAATTATATGAAATCTATGAAGACTCAGTAGGATTCAATTTGACTCTTTCATAACGAAACTGCCCATGACGCTTCAGCTTTTTTCAACCCATTAATAATATTTTCAAAGATTTAAACTACTAAATTTTAATTTTAAAAAAGTTGGTACAAAGTTCAACTATATTTGATTTAATTTCACTTTTGAATCATCAAATGATCATAAAATGTAGCTGTTTATATGCTTTTCAACAAATTACATACATCATACGATGATGTCAATAAAAAAAGAACAACAATTTCGACCTTAAACAAACAAAGTGTATTTCTATTTTGTCAGACCTCATCAGTGTTTTTCATTTTGAAAAATCGTTTCTACCTTGCTAATATTCACGACTGCAATTATTGTGTTCTGTTGAAACATTAGCGTTATCAACGCGACATCGAGCTACAATTAAAACATAGTGGAAAACACGATATGTACTCAAATTTGATTTATTCTTCAGAGTATATTTCCTGAAAATTTCTTGATTGGTCGGGGATGGAGCAGTTCTCGCTAAAGAATATAAAAGTTTAGAATATTGAACACGTAACAATTTAATTTTCCAAACATTTGTGTCATTTTATCTGTTTCTCAAGAATTTTTGCTAATTAATTAGGATTATTTGAAAAACCGCATTGACATTGAGTCTGGGTCACTAATACCTTGATTTTTCGTCTCATTTTTGTTCCTTTTCTCATAACTCCTTGCCCTCTCAATCAATTTGAACGGGGCTGTGGAGTGGAGCGGAGCTTTGAAACCCCATAAAAATAATTATATCTCTACAATAAATGACGGCTATAGGGAATTTGTTTCACTCATCAAAAGGAACATCTTACGAGCTGGGATGGTGCATAAAACCTCGAAAATCTCGAAAAAAACAAGAAATGTCTATATAAAAATGAAGATGGTTGGGAAAAAATTTTTTTGGGGATATTTGGAGGTATTTCCGCTCCAAATACCTTCCAAAATGCTGAATTTCGGATATGGTGTTCACAATTAATTCACATTTTTTCCTAACAGTTTTCTGTTAACGCACATTCCTCCACTATGTTGCTCAAAGTTTGAACTTACCAAAATAAATTTTTAACGTACTTCTTATCAAAATTACAGGTCATGTGGTTTAATGCAGGCCGATAAAAATTCCAATATGTAACTGCAAATAATTAATGAAGTAATAGTTATTAACGTAACAAGGCCGATATGTAGCAAATAACGGATGAGGTTGGATATTGTATAACTAACCGAATCCGTTATTTGCGTATCGGCCGTGTGTCGTTAAAGACTTTTCGTAATCCCGTTGAAAGATTATATTTTGATTCCGAAGAAAGAAAAAACCCCGCACCTCGCAATTCTAAAGAAAAGTCCTAACGTCATGCACTCTGTTGTCATGGAACAGTTTGACAATTTTATAAACAACGTCAGTTTTGAGGCCTCGGTAGAACAGCGGTAAGGTGAACCGCCTTATACCGTTTGTAAACCTAGGATTGTGGGTTCGAGTCCCACCTCGCTCTTGGGTGTTGTATATGTCCGGAATTTAGTGGTTATTTATGATGAAAAATGTTGGGTAATGTACATAGTTTACAAGCCCATTGGCCGTTCGGAACCGGCGTTAAACTGTAGGTCCCTGGAGTTAAAAAAAAAACGTCAGTTTTTTGTGTTCTCAAGTTCGCTTTAACGACGACCATGGATGAAATTGATGAAATTGAGGAACAAAATCAAATTCCTTTAGAAATATTGGGAGAATCAGGTGCAGTGCTGCGAGTGTTGATTAACTGCCGAAAATAACTCAAGATCGATATCAAAAAGAATATGAAAATTTTGAAATGTGGCGTTGAAACAAGAATGTAAAGGTGGTTAATGAAGATGTATTATTAGCCTATGCGAAATGAAAATCAGAGGTTTATTTTCCCAACTCGCTGTGGACCAAGATTTCGATGTTGTTATTGTAAGCAGAATGAAGTTTTGAAATAAATATTTGAAAAAGTGATTTCTTAACGGCCGCCGGCCGATAAAACTAACTTTTCAATTGTCATCTGAATACCGTTAAATCAAAATAACAGTATGGGATTACGAAAATATATAAATATAAATATATATATATATATATATATACTATATTATATATATATATATATATATTATAAATATAAAATATATTATATATATATATATATATATATAATATTTATATATAAATACATATATATAATAGGTATAATATATAATATTTATATATAAATATATTATATATAGGTATATATATAGATATATATATATATATATATATATACATATAATATATATATATAGGGATTAAAATATATATATACATATATATATATATATATATATATATATATATTATATATATATACTATATATATATATATATATATATATATATATATATAGGGTGTTTCTCAAGTACGTGTAGAAAATTAAGGAATATGTTATTGACGTCAAAATAAGAAGGAAAGTTTCTATAAACATATGTCCGCAAGTTATTCGTTTCTAAGATACAGAGTGTCAAAGTTGAATTCTTATTCTTGTTTTTTGTGAATAAATTTCGAAGTCAAGTAGTATTTAATAAGTAACTTATTTAGTCGCAATTAATGTTATTATTATTGGTGTTTAATTTTTATAACAACCAATCCTATTTTAAAATTAAATTGAAGACAAATAACCATCAACAGCAAAATAGCTTGCATCAATTATTTCAAATTACAATATCTCGGAAACGGTTGCTCGCAGCGACCTCTACCAGAAATATCTTTTTTACACAAAAATGTTCTTGAAATCGATTTTTTTTACTAGAAAACGTGATACAGGTACGTCCAAAAAAGTTATGACATTGAAAATGACTGAAAATACATGTACGTGGCGCCACCCCCACGAAAGAGAAAAACTTACATCAAATTTGACAGTGTCATTGAAAAATACTCCCGGATACCAAATTTTACTCGAATATATGACTTTGAAATTTATTCATGAAAAACAAAAATAAGAATTCAACTTTGACATTCTGTATCTCAGAATTGAATAACTTGCGGACATATGTTTATAGGAACTTTTCTTCTTATTTTGACGTCAATAACATGCTCCTTAATTTTCTACACGTACTTATGAAACACCCTGTATATATATATATATATATATATATATATATATATATATATATATATATATATATATATATATATATATATATATATAAATATATATATATATATATACATAATAGATATCAAGAAAAAACTAAGAAATCTTGGTCCACGGAGTCTAAAACATATTCAAAACTACTCCAGCACCTCATTAATTTCGAAACGGTGCAATAGTCCAATAGTTTCAGAGAAAAAACGACTAAATAGTAAGGTATAAAATGTGAAAAATTGCTATGTAATTATCAATAAATTCAACATTCATTGAAATAACAATGGAAGAACATCATCATTTGAGGCAAGTAGTCTTGCTTTCAAGTAACAAGAACAACATCATTATACATACATAGGCCAGAAATAAAATATTAATAACAACATAAACAAATTTGAAACTTTAAATATTAAATATTAAAAGTAAATATAAGAATGTATTCTCATCAAATATTCCACTTAAATGATACATAATGCCAAATAAAATAACTAATTTTATTTGCAAACGTCAGATAATGGTCATTTTGCAGATTGTTTGCAGCAGGTATAAGTGTCACTTTTATGACTTTTAGCTCAAGCGGCGTATAAGTGTTACACTTATATGCCGCTCAACTATAATTTAATTTATTGGCTTATTTTCGAAATGCAACAGTGCAGGTATCTTATATAATGTCACATATCTTTTTTATCATATTTATATATCTAAAATAAAACATAAAGTAACCTATTTTTTTCGGAATAATTCTTTATATTTTCTCGCTGGCAATAATTCAGAAATCTTTGATACGACGCTTCGTAAACGGCCGCGGATTTTGTTGGTAATAGCTGCTGCCCTGCTAATTTTGCTGCTGCTGCAACTCTTGGTGGCGTGGATGGTGTACTAGATTCATCAGCCATACTACAGTATCTTAGCACAATTGAATACGGCTCTATATTTCTCGAGAAATGAAATTATCGTAAGTAATTGCACAAGTGCATCAAAATAACCGATAATTTTGCATGACAGCGTGTTGTCAAAAAACTGCATGAGTTCATTTTCATTTTTGGAGAAAGAGCCCGACACCGAAGGTGGAGGGCTCTTTCTCCGAAATATGAAAATGACCGAATGCAGTTTTTTAAAGTCAACACGCTGGAATGTGAAATTATCTGGTTATTTTGATGCACGAGTGTAATTTGGGGGAATATTTCCCGAATAAACTTTCAACTTGTCAAACTGACGTTAGTAACTCATAAATTCTCAGCTTGTCATCAAAAAACGTAATATGAACTATGCTACTATGCAATTATCGGTCTACAATGCAATTATCGCAGGGCTCTTTCGCTTTCTACAATGCAATTATCGTAAGTAATTGCACAAGTGCATCAAAATAACCGATAATTTTGCATGACAGCGTGTTGTCAAAAAACTGCATGAGTTCATTTTCATTTTTGGAGAAAGAGCCCGACACCGAAGGTGGAGGGCTCTTTCTCCAAAATATGAAAATGACCGAATGCAGTTTTTTAAAGACAACACGCTGGAATGCGAAATTATCCGGTTATTTTGATGCACGAGTGTAATTTTGGGGAATATTTCCCGAATAAACTTTCAACTTGTCAAACTGACGTTAGTAATTCATGAATTCTCGTCTTGTCATCAATAACCGTAATATGAACTATGCTACTATGCAATTATCGGTCTACAATGCAATTATCGCAGGGCTCTTTCGCTTTCTACAATGCAATTATCGCTGTAATTTTCGATAATTGCATTCCATTTACAAGGGATTTTTGACAGGAGGGAAATATTCGCTGTAATTTTCGATAATTGCATTCTATTTACAAGGAATTTTTGTCAGGAGAGAAATATTCGATGTTATTTAATTTAATTCACTGACATTATTTACAGTTGTCATGGATTCAAGACAAATTATTTGTCCATCGTTAATTTGTTATACAGGAGGTATAATTAGATTATGTACACTTTTAATATCCACAAATTTTTCGATTTTCAAATGCAAATAGTTTGAAAATAAAACATTGTATTTTATTCGGAGTATAAGGTACATTATGTGACTCGCAGGGATTTAATTCGCCTCGCTACGCTCGGCATTTAAACATCTCTACTCAGTCACATAATGTATACCTTGTACTCCTTATAAAATAAATATCCATTAATATCATTGTTAACTTGACTTTTTTACCCAGATTATTGATATTTCTGTAGTAATTATATAAGTTTTTCATATTGTCTTCGTTTTAAAAACGTTTATATTATATGTGTGATTATTTATATCGCAACCAATTATTATTGACTTCAATTTAGCATAAAAAGCTTCAAAAAGTTTAAGTGAAACATTTTGATTATTTATTTCTTCATGAAATATATTTTCAATTTAGCATAAAAAGCTTTGAAATGTTTAAGAGAAATATTTCCATTATTTATTTCTTCACGCTATATATTTTGCTACACTTGTTTTTTAAATCCAGAGGTGCCGAATACTATAGAGAAAGTGTGATCGTGTAAACGCTAACAATGAAAATGAAAGGAGAACATTCACGTCTGTTAATCAAATTTCGTGCCTTCGACATAATCCATCTGAAGTCGATCATATATTTTTGATCTCTCTGATGAATTATAGAGAGATCAAAAATTCTCCGTATACCTAATTCAAAACTAATTAATAATAGGGTTCAAGTTTTGAAATTGTGTTCAGAAGCCCACACATATGTTGTAATGAAATTCGTGTAGAGAATGCCAGAGAGAATGGATTGTAGATGTATTCAATACATCAACGTGACCTTACAGAGATTGATAGAATCTGTACGTCCAAATTGAGAAAATAATGACCACCCTGAAATTCAATTGTTATATCTTCTCACTTTCATTGGAGTTAGTATACTTTTATTTTTCACTTGTATATTATTTGTTGATTGAACCTTAGATACGGTTGCTATAAATACACTCATTATGCCCTAGGGCGTTATGAGCGGGCATTATGGATCATAACGCCCGCTAATTGTATGAGGAGAAGTGAAGCAACTTCCGTTGATTGAATACTTCATAATCCTTGTCGTATACGACTCTGGATTTATCCGGCAATGAATTATTCGTAGCTTTGGCTGCATTTTCTATGATATTCTTGGGTAAATTCATTTTCATTTCCATCATTTCTATAAAACTACCCAAAGAAAGCAGCAATGACATTCACTAAATATGATGACAAAATTCTAAATAGTTACAAACGTCAAAATATCAACATATGACATGCCTACTATGAGAAGGAAAATGGAAAGTATAGGGACAATGAACCGATTTTAAAATCGATTTCTCATTATAATAAAATAATTTTTTCGTGAAAAATAAAATTTTGTATGCACCACGTGCGTTACTAGATTCAAACGCTATAGGATCTATATAACGCACTTGGTACATAAATAACTATTTTGTACAACAGCCATTAAAAGTGACGTTTGTTATACCTTCTTCGGGTTTTAAAAGTGTACGTTTATAAGGTATAGTGTTAAATTTTTTTTTAACACTTAGTGTTAAAAGAAAAATCCTTATAAACGAACATTTTTAAAGACAGTTTCACCGAAGTTTCCCTCTATGTTCTTCAATCTACACTAGGCGAGAAAATTAGTATACGCAATTTCGTACTGCTGGCGTGACTTTTCTGGCAGCATTTCTAGTGTGGCTCTTTTTGCAGCCTCTTCAATGTCCATTGATAACAAATCATCACTTTTATTTGGATGAGTATTTTTATCGAGCTGACATTTTTTGAACTGTTTATGAACTGTTTGTCACTTACTTATCACGATGGTTACCACAACCCACAACATACGCGATGCCTGTTGAAAAATCAAAAATAATTAGTTGTCAAAATAAAAAAGGTGTACAAAAAAAGTGTATGATATTTGTGTAAAAAGTGACTTTGTTTTGTTCGTGGAGTTGTTTCACTCGATGCGCTCGTTTCGCAAACTTCACTCACAAAATAAATTATCATTTTCAACAATAACTAAATAGCTATTTTGTAAAACTGTCACAAAAACTTGACATTTCTGCATCTCTATCGATAATAACACTCTCATATGCCATTGAAACATCACTCATTTTACGCATACAAAAATAGTATATAATTTCATAAGGAGGAGAAGTGTCACTTTTCATGGCGAGCTTGAGATTAGGTAATTGAAAGCGAGCCATGAAAAGTCACTTCTACTCCCAATGAAATATGTTATTTTATTTTCAAACGTTTTGAAATTCATAAAAATCTGAATATCCAGTTCTGGATTGATTCACATTTACGCACATAATTCTATCCACTTACGATCGTTATGAATAATGGAACATTTGCCTACTTACGGTTGCAACGCAAAATTGATTCTGACAGATATAAAGTAAAATAATTGATAGTTATAATTTGCAAGCTGGTGAGAAGTGGTTGAAAGTGAAAATGACGTTTGAATTGGAGAATTTTTTGTTCATGGTTACCAATTAATCTTTTGCATAGTAACACTTTTCCTGCCGCTGGCCGGAAAAGTATTGCATAGCAACACTTCTCCTCCTTGGCGGAGAAATAAAACTTTTCGATGATCCTGTCAATCGAGAAATGACGTTATTATTGTACGTTTGAAAATAAACTGATTTTATTACAAAACGTCATCAGCGGTAAACATAGTAACGAAAAGCCAGTTACCTTCGATGAAACGCAATAATTATTAAAATAAGTATAAAGAAGACAATTTTTTCTGAAATTTGAGCAAATTTGGAGAAAAAATTATGTTTCACGCGGCACAAAAGCAGATTTAATGCCTTGGCTGGTTTCCTATGAAACATCAGCCGCGGCATTAAATCTCGTGCTTTTGTGCCTAGTAAAACAAATAACTATTGTGAAATGTAATGTCAATTTTTTGAATGGCGTAAAGTGTAGCATGTCTACAGACGTATTAATGATGAACACACATATGCATAGAATAACATACATAGAAATTTAAACCTTATATATTGTATTTAAATGTTTTACCATGTATGACTCTAGTTACATTTGCTATATTTAAAATTAGCATGCCTGACTACTGATATGAGATAGAACAGCACGTAATTAGCAACTGAAAACAGTCAAAGCCGCAAAATAATCAATGAAATAGAGTTATCTGTTATTTGACTCTCAATCTTTTTATTCATAAATATTATGTCTGTTATCTCGCATTTCTCTTTTTCACACTATTTTATCCCTCTTGTCCTAAACACCTTATTGTCTATTATTTTTTTACTGTATCTGTGTGTCCTTTACTATTTGCTCATTTTATTTTCAATAGCAGAACTCTTTTTTTTCTCTTGGATGTCCTTGGATAGTTCTCATCAATCCATATATTTGTACTTTTTCAATTTTTGGTATTTCACAGAATCTTTACTTTCTCTAGCTAGTTCAGCAATTATCGTTCTATTCTTTTTTTTCTTATATTAACCTATTCTTTTTACCTCATCGATATCCTTCAGTTCAATTTCAACTTCCATTTTTTTTCACTGAGTCTATTTTTTTTCTATATCTACTTACCCTTTCATTACCATCTTTCTCTTCCTTATTATATAAATAACGTAGAGAAGTTATTTATGTTTTCCTCCTGCTAAATATATGAATATATACATTTTTAGTGTGTAATTATTGAATTTGAATGGTATCTGAAATTTTATTGTTTATGACATTTATTTAGCAGTTTGTAACATCCTTTTCTTTGTTTCAGATAATGAAATTCCACAATGTATATCGCATCACTTATTCTGAAAGAAGGCGTCACCACGTCCTTATCAACGCTGGTTGAAAAAGCGTTACAGAGGAAACCACCATTTTCCGAGTACGAGCTTCAACTCAACGTATCTAAGTTGGTTCTGATCCAGAGGAAAAGTGTAGAAAGGTTTCCTAAAACGTCCCAAACCGACGAAGGCTTCGAATCCGACATCGATAGCCTATCTATAGTATCCTTCGATGACAGCTTCACATCCGTCAATACGCCGGAAAATGGTAGCAAAACACCAGAAACCGACAGCGCAAACGGTTCAGCCAGTTCAGATTCCGATACCGATTCCCCTACCCTTGTACAGGAGCAAAATTTTCCGAAGAAAAACGAAATAGATGTCAACAATGAGAGAGAAAACAAAAAGGTCGATTTGGTCAAAGAAAGCTACAATCTAGTCAATTGTTTATGTTATACTGATGTAAAGTGTGCCGAAATTTTAGTTTTCGTTATCGAAGATAAAACTTTAGTGTTTAAATTCGACAACGTTTCGAATTTACAGAACTTATACACAAGATTTGCCGCCTTGAAGGCAGTGAACAACCAAGTGGTTTACAATAAGAATCCAATAAACAGAACCTTCAATCTACTGCAAAAAACTGATAACAACGGTGTTACTCATATACAGATTACCAGAGAACCTACAAATATTGTATATTTAGACGAAGGACCTAGCAGTATAATAAGCATAAATACCCCTGAAGACAACCTAAATCAACTCATCAAAACGTCAGTTCAACATATAAAAAGTTTGAACGAATATAACAATTCCAATGCCATACACATAAGACAAAAACTCAACCATTTCTATGATCATAGGGAGAACAGAAGGAGCATAGATAAATCTGCATCTGCGAGTGACCTTCTTGACCTTGACGTTGAGAATCAAGTAACTGAAATTAAAACTACTGATTTTGGTTTGAGAAAATTATGGAATTCTAGCGAGAACATCCTGGGAACTCAACCTAAAAGGCCGGAAAGAAAGAAAAAAGCTAAAGGAAAGGCGCCTCAACCCCCAGACGTAGAAATTAAGCAGGATATTCTGAGCGGTCAGTACGTAAGGGTGAATGTTAATAAAACCGAACCTTCGGAATCATCCAGGGTAATGATGAAAGGCCAAGTAAAAGAACCACACCCGAAAAAATTTCAAAATTTCGGTGTAGTTCCTTCGAAACCTTCCTTGAATACATTAGTGAAAAACAAAGCAGCTCAAATTTTAAAATACGCTCCGAAAAAATATGAGACGTCTACTTTGACGAGGAACAAAACTCCGGCTCATGAAACGTGGACGAACTCCATACCAAGAATATTCAAACAACCAAGAAGTAGAAGTGAGACAAGAGTAGTTCAACCAATGGCCTACAGATACATCGACACAACTATGAACTATCCGGTTACTTATGTACCTGTAGCGACAGCTAACGGTAGGATTTTGAAATCGCATGAAGCTCCCTATTCTTTTGGCAGTTCGCAAAGCTACAAGAACATGACCCTGGGGCATTCTTCGAATATTGGTAATAGGTTATTTGGACTGTCGCCGAAACTGAGAGATTTCAATACACACCAGGACACAGTGGACGCCAAGTGGAAGAACAGTGATTCGCAAAAACAGAATGGTGATGGTAACTTGAAAAGTGTCATAAAAAAAGATGAGAATAAAAGGAAGAATGAAAAGAAAGTTACATTTAGTGCGTACACGACAGTGCAAGTTGTATGAATGCTTTTATTTGCTTAGGTGTTATCGTTTTTGATATTGAAACTTAAAGAAAGTATTGGAAGGTGAATACATACGTACTTTTGTACAACAATAAAAGATAACGTAAGAAATTCAAAACTCATTGGCAAGGTTAAAACTGATATAGTCTTGAGCTCAAAGCAGGTGGTATTCAATAACATAATTGAATTTTAAATCAGGGTATCTTTCGTAATATTTTGAAAGTAGGTTCCAAAATTTTGATCAGGTCAAGAAATTCCATTGACATTAAATTCGAAAAATTTGATTCTGCATATCAGTTAAAATTATATGTATACAAAATATAATTATATAATTATATTCAATAGATTTTCAAGAAAATATCGGTGAAAATATAAAAATTTATGTCTGAAAATTTGCTTTATTACTGTTAAATACATAGAAATTTCATTTCCATATTGAAAAATATCAACCAAATTCAATTGCAAACTTTGTTTCAACTAAGCAGATTCTTGGGGGTAAAAGAAAATTTTATTCATATTTTATGCATGAATAGTGGTAACATTAATTTTCCTGCACTCTTTTCTAAATATTAAGTGCACTAGAGAATTTGTATTATTTAAAAACAATGCAAAATTCTACAATTTTCAAATTATTTTCCTTGCAATTTCATATTTCGTTTATTGAAATATGAATTTTACTATCTCCTTTTCATATAAGTTACCACTTTCACCTCTCGTATCTACATTTTCAATTGGATTGCTCAAATTTAATTACTTTAACAAAACATAAGGACAACTTAGTATTTGAGTTTAACGATGAAAAATTTCATCTCGATAGATTGAAGTCAAAACAGTAAAAAACTATTGAGATCAACCCAAATTTTCTTCATAAACATCTACGTTGATTGATAATAAACCTGCTTACTTTTCAATTTATCTCCTTTTTAGGTTACCTCCCTGTTAGCCACTGTTGGTTAATAATGAGAAATCCTCAATCTCACTAATCATTGAACCATTTTAAATTAGGGTTTAATATAAATCATTCATAGCTAAAGAGTATTAAACTATTTGAAAAAAAAATATTATTAATTGGTATATTTTATTTACAATTGACATAAAATGAAATTAAGAAATGATATGATTCTTAAAACAATGATCCTATTGAGCAAAAGGTCTTACTGAAAAAAAACATTGAAAGTCCAAGTGTAAATTCTCTTAGATAAATCAAAAAAAATTTCATTCATCTTCACCCAAATATATTGCACATAATGGTAATCCTGTATACGTTGTTCGATTTTAATAATATCCATTTATTGTTGATTTTATCTTCTATATTGTGATTGTATTATATACAGAGTGACCCTCATCAATTTTTCACCTCAATATTTCGTTTACTTTGAAGTTTTGAAAAATTTCAAAAACAGGTAGAATTTTTATTCGAAAAAATTTCTAGGAGTTCTCTCCCGAAATTCTCTTGCTAATGTAAAGAGATGTATGTCAAATTTAAATATACTCATTCGAAAAATTCTTTTTTTTCTGAAAATTAATAGATTTCAATTTGTTTACGAATTTGCATTCAGTGTGAAAAAAGAGCTTTCATACAATATATCACTTGCCCTATAGTGTAGTTTCTAAGGTGATAAATAAAACTACAAATAATAATATGAATCCATGCCCCTCTCATATTAAAAAACGATATGGTTTCGAAATTTTTTCGAAATTTTGAATTTATCAAGAAAGTCAAGTGTTAAATCTTGTGTAAGAAACGCTTTATATTCGTTCACTACAAAATACTCTATATAGCTGACCAGAATATAATGATACCTTTTGATATTATGACTACTGTAATTATTTTTATGATTATTTGGTGAAAATCAGCAGAACTCATTCTCTTTGAAAGGCATTCTAGAAAATTTCAGATATCAAAATCAAGTAGTAACTTAATCTAAATACTAAAAATATAAATATTGCATCACAAGATGATGAATAGTTTCTCATCCAACGAACTTCATGAATATTCACTGAAGAAGATATTACGTTATGAATTACATAATATTTTAAATTGAAACATTCACTCTCTATGTGAAAAGCTTTCTGAAATTTCAGTTTGACCAAGCGAGTCATTATAATCTCGTACAAACACTTTTCTAATTTCAATTCGTTACATTCAGTCTTCTACTTATTAGCTTTTTGATCTGTAGAAAATGTCTTCGCATCCTCGTAAAATCTAAACTGGAGTTATAGAGGCAAAGTTCAAATAACCATAATTTTCTTTAGTCAAGCCATTACGAAACACAAAATTATAATTAACCGGAGTTAACTGCGTAATTGTCAATTTCCAGGTTGACTGACTCGTTGTATTCTTGTGCTATAGCTTACTTCATTCATGATGATCACCTACAATATTAACAAAAACCTTTATTCGTTTGGAGTGAAAATAATGTTGAATAAATTCCCTCAATAACGGAAAATGTCTCATCTGTTTCTCAGAAGTTCGAAAATTCAAACAGTAATAATCTTTCCTTATTATGTCCCCTCAGTAAAGTAATATATCAACGATAAAAGTTATAAAACAGAAATAATTTTGATGTAATACATAAATTGTATCTTGAATTCAAATATTTTGATAATACAAAAATATTCTGATTTGTAAACGTTAATTTTTATTTCGAAGTTATCGTTTTTATTAGATTAATGTATATTATTGTTTTATTTGTATATATGTATAATTTTATATTCATACTGAGTTTATATACTGAATAAAAAAATTGAAGGAAATATTTTCTTTTATTTTTCATTTCAGGAACTACCTTCATTTAGAGTTAACACAATAACAAATCTTTTTATTCGAGATATATATATATATATATATATATATATATATATATATATATATATATATATATATATATATATATATATATATATATATATATATATATATATATATATATATATATATATATATACAGGCCGTTTCTTTTATCATGTGGTAACATTGCTGTATTCTAAACCGTAACAGATATGGGAACGATTAAATGGGAAAAAAGTTAACTATTATGGTGAGCAGTAAATTGGTCAGAAAAAATCTTTAGGGACTTTCGCCGTTCCCGAGTTATACAGGGGAAACTGAAAATGGCGTTTTTAGTTTTTTACGAATAGAATTGTTATTTCAGAAAATATGAAAAAATAGAACAGGAAATTTTTATTGTATTCAAAATGTACTATAACCATGTAACAATAAATCTTAGATTGAACGTTTCGTCTCAACACGGCCATCATCAACTTTTTTTTTCGAATACGGACCTGTCTTTTTTATTGCAAATATTGATGAAGCGATAAAATCAAAATTCTGTGGTATATTACAATCGGTATTTTTATAGCGTTTCATTCAAAATAAGCATCATCAGTGACAACAATTTTCAATTACGGTCCTGTTGTTAGTTCCTCTGTAAATAGTTTTGATTTCTTCAAAACTTGTTCAACTATTGGCATACTTCAGACATTAGCCAATAATTTGATTAAGAAGATACCCATTCACAATGAACATTTTAGTTTTTGTATTACAGTAATCCTTGTTTCGTGGTTGATTTCTCTTGAATTAATTTTATACGTTCCAATCCTCACAATTCAGTGTTATATCACAGTTGATATTTGTTATACGAGTATCATTTAAAATTACTAGCATCATCAGTACCAACAATCCGAACAGAAAAACAATTTATTTCATAATGAATTTTTGGGGGAAAATAAAAACCATATCCAAAAAAATGAATTCCACGTGAGAAACTACATTAAAATGCTCGAATTGACGACCTCTTTGTTGAATGCACATACGTTTTCTGTTCATACAATTATTGTGGCAATTTTCTAGCATGTGGGTGTAATGCTATAAAAATTGATTCAGGGAAAAATCAGCCTCGAAACAAGGATTACTGTATATAATACAAAATTTTCCAGACATGAAAAATACGAATTTTCGTTATGTTTGGGTACCTTCTCATAAAAATTATTGCCTATTGTCAAAAGTATGCCAATAGTTGAATAAGTTTTGAAGAAATCAAAACAATTTACAAAAAAACTAAGGACAGGACCGTAATTAAAAATTGTTTTCTCTGATGATGCTAGTTATTTTGAATGAAACGCTATAAAAATATCAAGTGTGATACACCACCGAATCGTGATTTTATCGCTTTATCAATATTTGAAATAAAAAAGACAGGTCCGTATTCGAAAAAAAAAGTTGATGGTGGCCGTGTTGAGACGAAACGTTCAATCTAAAATTTATTCTTACATAGTTACAGTACATTTTGAATACAATAAAAATTTCTCCTTCCATTTTTTCATATTTTCTAAAATGACAATTCTATTCGTAAAAAACCAAAAACGCCATTTTCAGTTTCCCCTGTATAACTAGGAAACGGCGAAAATCTCCCTAGATTTTTTCTGAGCAATTTACTGCTCACCATAATAGTTACCTTTTTTCCCATTTAATGGTTTCCATATCTGTTACGGTTTAGAATATAGCAATGTTACCACATGATAAAAGAAACGGCCTGTATAAAGGCATACAATTAATTATTTGTCTTTTTTGAGGCTATTTTATTTTGAAAACTGACTTTATTGAAAAACAGAGAAATTTCTTACTAAAAAAAATTTCATTTTGAGAAAGTCACGCATTTCGTCAAGATACGTTATCTGTTTAAGAAAGCAGGCTTTCTAACTTGAATGGCCTTTTATTGATAAATTAGACAAATAAGTTACAATACAACACAAGCAAGAAAAATTCAAATATATTCATATATAGTATGTATATGATTATATATATATATATATATATATATATATATATATATATATATATATATATATATATATATATATACAGGGTCGCTGATATGTATGGAAATGGTAGATTATTCACTAAAGTAAGATAGCTAGCGAAAAATGTTAAGATACAAAAGTTGAAGGGTTTTTTAAAATCTATTACACTAAATAAAAATTAAGTATACAGGGTAAGTCAAAAAGCACTGAAGAAGTAAAATTGCTTTTTCTTCAATAGAACACTCTATATATTATACCATATTTCAATTCTGCTCAAAATTCTGAACAAAATTTACATAGCACATTAAATCCTAAATTCAACCGTTTTCGAGATATCGAATTTTGAAATTAACTTTTTACTACTCTCTAATTTATTTAAAAAAGCAAGAAATTATGGATATTTATTATGAAAGTCACACAAGGTGGAGTATGTCGATGTGATTACAATATAATTGTAGTATTTTTACATCAAATAAAAAAGCATAAATGTTCAGGGTTGATAAAAATGCACGAAACAAGTTGTAATGAACAAAAAATTCTATTTAATAAGGTGCTCAAAGTGTTTGCCAATTACCTCCTGACAGTAAATGTAGTCTACAAAAATAGGCCGCCAAATGTCTAAGAGTTGCAAGAAAGTGAGGCATGAAATTTCTACCATTCCTCCTCACATGATTTCAAATTCACTAAAAAATTTTGTTCAGCGAGTTCATTACTGTCAGGAGGTAAATGGTAAACACTTTGAGCACCTTATTAAATAGAATGTGTTGTTTATTACAACTTGTTTCTAGCATTTTTATCAACCCTGAACTATTATGCTTTTCTATTTTCTGTGAAAATATTATAATTAAATTTTAATCATATTCACAAACTCCACCTTGTGTGACTTTCATAATAAATATCCATCATTTCGTACTTTTTATTTAATAAATTTGGGAGTAGTAAAAAGTTATTTTCAAAATTCGATATCTCGAAAATGGTTGAATTTAGGAAATGATGTGCTATGTAAATTTTGTTCAGAATTTTGAGCAAAATTGAAATATGGTATAATATATAGGGTGTTCAATTGAAGAAAAAGCAATTTTATTTCTTCAGTACTTCTTGACTGACCATGTATACTTAATTTTCATTTAGTGTGATAGATTTTAAAAAATCCTAAAACTTTTGTATTTTAACATTTTCTGCTAGCTATCTTACTTTAGTAAATAATCTACCGTTTCTATACATATCAGCGACCCCGTTTATATACAGTGCTTTCATGATGAAAGGAACAAATTCATTAAAAAATTAGGTTTCTATTTCATGTTAAAATCCTCGGACAGGTCGATTAGTATTTTTATTTGGGCAATTTTCGCAATAAAAATTTTGTATACAGGGTGTCTCATTCAAGAGCTATGGCTTTGTCATTAGTTTTTTTAAAGGTAATACCCTGTATATTATTTCACTTTACAATTCTACGATAAATTCTTATCACTTTTTGTGAACATACCATATGCCTCAACTTGATGGATTCCCAGATTATAACGGAGATAGTGGAGCACCTGGAGATTTTAAAATGTGGATTAAAAGTACAAAAAAAAATTTTAGGTAAACATGTGTCATTAAATCTGAAGAATGAAATTTCACATGTACCATCTGAATTCATTCACTGGTGGCTGTATAGTCCGCAGTTTTCACGTTTTTTAACGCTCCAGGCACTACACTACTTTAATGGTTTAGAAAATTGAAATTCCTGAGAGAGAACGTATTGAAGTACTTATGATGATTGGTTTTGGAGATAGGGTGCGTTTCACAAGAAGAAGTCTGCAATCTATTCAATGAAAATCATCCTGATTCGTCCGCCAATTACTAGATCGACAGTCAGCAAAATTGAATCAAAATTCAGGAGAGATACGGCCACGTTTAGAGATTTACCTAAAGGAAGACCACGAGAGTATCTGAAGAAACAGTGCTGAACGTTTCTACTAGAAACCCAATTACTACAATTTCCAATTAATTTCAATTTATCAGTAGGGTCCGTGCATAAAATACTTAAGGTAAATAAGTATCATCCATATAAAAATTAAGCTGGTACATGAATTATTAGGAAGACGATTTTGACCGCAGAGTACAGTTTTGTGAGAGCAGATTCTTTGAAATTCATAATCAACATCTAAATTTCATTACAAACATAATTTTTTCTGATGAAGCCACCTTTATTTTAAATGGCCACACGTCAACAGACAAAACTGTAGGTATTTGGGCGACCGAGAATCCTCATTTGGATGAAAGAATGCCAACACACAGCGGCCTTCAAAAAATTAATACATGGGCAGCGATTGTTCGAAATCGTATAGTTGGTCCCCTATTTTTTTGAAGGAACACTAAACGGAGAGGACTACTTGAACTTTCGCCAGTTCGAACTCATTCCGGCTTTAGCTGTTTTGTTTTCCTAACCCACAAGATCCTGACATACCTAATAACGAGATATGGTTTCAACAAGATGGGGCACCTCCTCACTATTCAATCGCTGTTCGACAATTTCTTGATGCAACTTTTCCCAACAGATGGATAGGACGGAGAGGGTCCGATTGAGTGGCCGCCAAGATCACCGGACATAACCCATTGGATTTTTTCTTATGGGGTTATTTGAAGTCTAAAGTTTATTTGATAGACCAAATAATATTGATGATCTAAAAGAGAGAAATCAGGCAGGAAATAAAGACTTATCAGTCCAGAAGTAATTGAAAATGTGCAACGGGAAACATTGAATCGATTTCAAAAATGTCTCGAAGTAAACGGACAACAGATTGAACATATGTAAAAATTAAATTAGTAATTATATTTGTGTGTTTTCATATCGTACCTCTCATTACCCCACTATCTCCATTTTCTGGCAATCCATCGAGTTGAGGGCATATGGTATGTTCACAAAAAGTGATAAGAATTTATCGTAGAATTGTAAAGTGAAATAATATAAAGGGTATTACCTTTAAAAAAAACTAATGATAAAGCCATAGCTCCTTGAATGAGACACCCTGTATACAAAATTTTTATTGCGAAAAATGCCCCAAATAAAAATACTAATCGACCTGTCCGAGGATTTTAACATGAAATAGAAACCTAATTTTAATGAATTTGTTCCTTTCATCGTGAAAGCACTGTATATATATATATATATATATATATATAATATATATATATATATATATATATATATATATAAATCTATATATAAATATTTATATATATATATATATATATATATATATATATATATATATATATATGAAGGTTTCAGGGGTATTTTTCTTGAACCTGAACTTCCTACCTGATTACCTACCCTCCCCTTAATTCAATTTGTTGTTATCATCGTTTTTCCCTAGGTAGGTACTAGAAATTTTTTCCGCAAACGTCAAAAAATTACGACTTTTTTAACCTCAGTTCTCAATGTTGAAGTTTAATTTCACAGACGTCCTTTTGTTTTTACTTTTCTGTCCAGCCGTAAGCGTACAAAAAAGTACACTTTTTTGTACTCTCACGGCAATATCAAGAACGTCGGGCGGCGTACAGTTGGGTTACGAATCCGACATAATGTAATCTGTAAGAAAAATATTATATATTTTAATACAAAAAGTCATTTCTTAATACTCGGGTACTTACCAAAAACGCACAGTCCTATAATGCGTAGATAAGTAACTTCAGATGTTTCCGACAATTATTTTGTTGAATTTGACACCTACAAAACCAGTAAGCAAAGCAATCTAGTTTTACGTTTTTTCACATCTAATCCTTTTTAAAAATATCATCTTAATTCTATCGTTTCAACACCGTTTGCGGAAAAAATCGCATGTTATTCGAAGAAAAGCACTGTTTGTGGCTCGACTAAAATTGTCTCGCCACAAAAAGTATCACTTTTACTCCTTCTAAAACAATATACTATTATCTAAAACTGAGATACCAAGATTTCAGTATTTCATTTTATCCAAAGAAGCCACCGTGTGGTGAAAAGGTACTTGATAGAGTCAAATATAATAACCGTTAAAATCAAACATTTGTTTTTATTTTAGTGAAATATTTGGACATCTTTCATTATTATTCAGTGATAAATAGCTAGATATGGTTCAATAAAATTCATAGATCAGATACCTATACTAAATAGACATTATTCATTTGAAATAATAAACACTGCGAAACACTAAAGTTCAATTCAGATATATGAATATGATGAAATGTCCAAAAATAACACAGACTTGCAAATTGTTTAGATGTCATTATCGAATAGATTATACAATGAAGTTTTTGGGTGTGAATTTTAGCTCTTCATTATATTAGAAGGTTATTTGACGAATAATTACCATTTTATGAAACATTATCGTAGCTACATATACTTATACGATTTTCAGTAGCAGAAAATTTACCATAATATGTTCAAACTGAATCAAAAATAACGAACAATTCTCTATTCTCAGAAAGTTGGTTAAAACTTGTTGAAGTTGCTAGTTCGTACCAAATTGTGTTTTCTGAATCAAGTGTGAGAATAGATTTTGAATTCACTTCTTTAGACTTTGTTAATTGAAAAGAAAGAACGCAACACAAATTCGAAAAAGGAAATACGAAAATAAAAATAAAATTTTGAGTAAAATAACAACGAACCAACGAATTTGAAAAAAAAATTTCTCTCAGGAAACAAAGTGAATGTAAAATCACCTTCAAAATTCAAAAAGTTTCACGAAATTCTGGATTGATTAGGACGATACAAGATGTTAATTAATAAACATTCCAAAACGATGGTTTATAGAACAATTTACACATTTATCAAATAAAATACGGATTACGCACGTTTTGGTGAAACTTCACCTTTTTCAGATGCTAAATACAAACTAAAAATATGAACAGTAATTACAATGAATGATTTGGAAGAAACGGCACTATCGCGTGGCCTTCAAATAGTCCCGATCTAACGCCTATGGACATTTTTTTGTGTGAGTATATGAACGTGATCTTGACAATGTTGGGGACATAAAATATTTTATTGCTCAATAAATAAGATGTCTGAATGAAATAAATAGATCATGAGGGTGGTGGGTCACCGTCTTTTATTCTCACGGCACACTGTTCCAAGATGTGTTGCTTTCTATGCAGTAATCATTTCAGCGTATTTAAAGTTAAAATAAATTCAATTCTCCTTCAACCTTAAATAACGCAAAAATGGCTGAAACAAATATCAACTTGTATGGTATATTTGAAATAAATAAAAAAAAAATTTTATTTTAGCCAAAAATATAACGCACATTCCATTGAAAAAATTATTTTTGTCGCCCCCCGTATACATATTTGAGATACTTAAGAGGCATATTTAGACAGGAAAAAATCTCACCTGACTGTTAGTCTTCCTAGAATATCTTTTTAGATTTAGAAATTTTCAATAAGTTTTTGAGATATTTGCAAAAAACCAAATCCCATTTTTTTTTTAAAATATTGTTGATATCTTTCACAATTTTCGCGATTGGAACTTAATTTTTTTCAAAAATCATCTACATTCTATTTCGGGTCATATTTTTTCGAGACTGCAGAGAATAGTTATTTATGTACCAAGTGCATTATATGGATCCTAACGCCCGATGGGCGTTAGGATCTAGTAACGCACGTGGTGCATACAAGATTTTATTTTTCACGAAAAAATTATTTTGTTATGATGAAAAATCGATTTTAAAATCGGTTCATTGCTCCTATACTTTCCATTTTCCTTCTCATAGTAGGCATGCCATTTGTTGATATTTTGACGTTTGTGAATATTTTTGTCATCATATTTAGTGAATGTCATTGCTGCTTTCTTTATGTAGTTTTATAGAAATAATGGAAATGAAAATGAATTTACCCAAGAATATAATAGAAAATGCAGCCAAAGCTGCGAATAATTCATTGCCGTAGAAATCCAGAGTCGCAAGGATTATGAAGTATTTAATCGATGGAAGTTGCTTCAGTTGTCCTCGTACAATGAGCGGGCGTTATGATCCATAATGCCCGCTCATAACGCCCTAGGGCATAATGAGTGTATTTATAGCAACCGTATCTAAGGTAAACTCAACAAATAATATACAAGTGAAAAATAAAAGTTATTAACGTATAATAACGTTCTATGCGCAATCGTTTCATATTTTATGTACACGTGAAACATCGAACTGTGTTAATTTCTAAAAACTCCGTGATCACAGATGACTTTTATTCCGCTCAAATTCGCAATAGAAGAGGACGACTTAACGAAATGTCAGATATCATCGGCCATCTTCAATCGGCAGAGGAAAACCTCGGTTAACATATAGATTCGATCACTAATTGCAATGCCAGTTTTTATCATAAAACAGCTCTAGGCGGCGTAACAGATTCGAGCGAAGAGAAAGTTGCAGAACCTTATAATACATCTATAATACCTGATGTGCCTACCTGCGAGTTTGCCTTCTTTACTACCAAATAGCTGATTTATTCATTTCAAGGGGATTGGTTTTCGATGACGAATAGAAACAAACTACAACGAGTTATGTCAATAAGTAAAAATTTCTATTCTGAAGATGTTGAATTTACTGTTTCCATGAGATTGCTACGTGAGTTGTTCCACTCAAATTTGCGTAACCAATTTCGATAAATGAAATTATAAACTCAATTTTTCACTTACACAGTTGAATAAACAATAAAATATACTTATCGAAAGTGTACGATCTTTAAAAAGAAACGAAAAACAAAGTTATTTATATAATTAAATATTAATAATTCAAATCAAACACTTGGCTTACTACACAATACACAAATATATATTGAAAATTAATAAAAATTAAAAAAAAGTTGTCAACATGTTTCGGTCAGTGAACCCATGCATGCTGTAAGCCAAATGTTTGATTTGAATTCTCAATATTTAAATATGTTTCACCAAGAGCTAAGCGAGGATTCAATCTCATTCATTATATAATTAATATTATAAAGAAAAGCGAGACCACTAGAGCTCCTTCGCTATAAGTCATCGTATTTTCCCCTCATTTCTGTTTATTCCAACATAAAAATTCTCAATCCCCCGATTGAATAAAATGTGGAGGTGAGCAAAGCTTTGAAATCCATGAAACCCCATCTTTGGAGTAACACAACATAGAAATTAAAGCAGTTGTTTTGGATTGATTGGACCGATACTTGGTGTAAATTAATAAACATATTAAAACAATGGTTCAAAATAACAATTTACACTTTTATTATAAGAAATAACGCATGACGCACGTTTCGGTGGAACTTCACCTTCTTCAGATGCTAATGGCAAACTAACTATGATTTTCTGTTATATCGAAAACAAGAAATGACAAATTATGTAGAAGGGGTAAGTACAAAGATGGTTACAAATAATTATTAGAAAAGGAAAAACCAATTCTGAACTGCTAGTCAGGTAAATTTACCGAACTACCTGACTAGCAGTTCAGAATTGGTTTTTCCTTTTCTAATAATTATTTGTAACCATCTTTGTACTTACCCCTTCTACATAATTTGTCATTTCTTGTTTTCGATATAACAGAAAATCATAGTTAGTTTGCCATTAGCATCTGAAGAAGGTGAAGTTCCACCGAAACGTGCGTCATGCGTTATTTCTTATAATAAAAGTGTAAATTGTTATTTTGAACCATTGTTTTAATATAAAGCAGTTGTAATTAAATGTTTGAAGAGGATGGTTTGTTAGCTTGATGACTCCTCCAAAAAGCACTACAAAACTGAATTTCGGAGAGGAGGTTGATTAATAATTCACACATCATTTACCACCACTTGTGCACCATTATCAAGCGCCAATACCCTCTTCTAAGTATGGACATGCCAAAATGTCGACTGACTTTACAAACATTTTGATAGTTTTATTCTGCCTCAATCACGACTCCAGCTACCAAAGTTCAGATGCTCTGGTCTGATGAAGGTGCCAAAATGTACAGATAAAAATATATATTATGTGAGTATAAAAAATATATATAAATTCACTTATTTATATATTATATATATATATATATATATATATATATTTATATATATATATATATATATATATATATATATATATATATATATATATATATATATATATATATATATATATATATATCTCTAGAAATAAAATTATATATCAGGGAGTGGTCTTGTGACAAAGAAAAGTAGTCGAACATGATAAAAACACTGGCCACTACTTTGATTATGACAACGTAAAAATATTGGAAATAGGAAAAAATTATAAACGCAGATTGTTCCTTGAAATGTGCCACATCAAGAAAAATAAAAATGCTATTAATTTTAGATCGGATGTAGGGCAGTTGAGTAACATATGTATATTGTAACAATTTAGAACTTATTTAAACATCTATAACTCTGTAGTTTTGTTTTTGAATCATAGTCTCACTTGCACCCGTTCTTTATTTGTGATATTTCTTATGATTAGTCCCATTCCGAACATGTAGAACGTTCCTGATAATTTATTTAGAAACTGACTTTGAAAATTTGCGAGTAGATTACTTTTATGCAGTCTATTTTTCAATTGTTTGTATTTTACATTGGTTGATTCTCTCCTGAGGAAGTCAATAATAAATTGGCCAAATATTGAGATTATGAACGAATAAGTTTTCTTTGTCAAAAGACCGCTATCTGTTATATCATTTTCTTTCAACGTTTATATATATATATATATATATATATATATATATATATACATATATATATATATATATATATATATATATATATATATATATATATATACATATATATATATATACATATATTTGTCTGTTACTTTGTGATAAATGTAAAAAACCAGGACTAGGGAGGAGTAAAAAAATATTAGGGGGGCGTTAGGGGAGAACTTCAAGAAGAATTTCAAGAAATGAAGGCTGTTTCGACCATGAACGATGACTCATCTCTTGATTTTAGAAAAATTTTGGATCAAACGATTCGTTGTTAATCCGAAAGTTGTTTCTTTTGCTTTAAAAATACTTATTCCATTTTCGTCCACTTATTTATGCGAGGCAGGTTTTTCAGCTCTAGTTTTAATAAAAACTAAGCCGCGTAATCGCCTTGCCGTCGATAGCGATTTAACCATAGCTTTAGCAACGACTGAACCCAGAATCGACCAACTGGTACAGAGCATGCAAGCTCAAGTATCTCATTAGCTAGTACTTTAAAAGATTTTATTTATTTGTTTATAGATTACTTTAAATTAAAAGTTGTTTAAAAATCATATAATTATAAAAATATAATTTAAAATATAAAAGAAAGTGAAAGATAAAAAAAACTATTCTAGCAAGTAATGATGCATGGTAAGCCAGTACAGATAATTTTAAAAAAAAGGTACAGGATGAAACCCTTCTAAAAAAAAAGAAAATATAATAACAATAACAGGAAAAATAAATTACGGGTGATTTGACGTCGGGAAGTGGGAGGATGTGGGCTTT
>JARQZK010000122.1:117500-132500 GCA_030704885.1 Cynegetis impunctata
ATTAAGATGTTTGTTTCTTTAAATACTCTAGTCTTTAGTCCTGAAGAAGAGATTAAATATATCTCGAAAGCTTGACATAATACAAAAGGAGTTGTTACTTGTTTTTTTCTTGGAATTCCAAATTTTGACTGCAGCCTCACAAACAGATACCTTGGTTGGTTTTCGAAGTTCACTTATCATTTGGTCAGTCACGAGCATTTTGACTATATATATATATATATATATATATATATATATATATATATATATATATATATATATATATATATATATACATATATATATATATATATATATATATATATATATATAGAATAATCTTTATTAATCCTTTCAGGCATATAAAATAAAATGTATAGGAAACGTCAACTTACAAGGTAATAAGGAATCACAATCATTGATATATTCATCTAACATTTCTTGATCAACTTCAACTTAACTACATTTCTGAATTTAATATTTTGTATCATCAGGCAAATGATTGAAGAGTTTAATACTTTTATATGTTGGTAAGGATTCATATTTGAGAGTTCTGTGAGTAGGAAGTAGCAACATCTCGGTATTTCTTGTGCTATATCCATGAAAACTGTACAATTTCAGCAGGTTGCTATGTTTTTATTTTTACGTAAAATAAACTCTTCAAAATATATATACAAGAAACAGTCAGTAGCGCATATGACGCGAACAACGGCCTACAGGAAGACCGAGGGTCAAGACCAAACATGTGTCAACATGTGACCAAACATCATACGCATAATACATTTTTGAGCCACAAATATCCGACTTATCAGTGGAGAGGCCCCAGAGAAGTATATTGTAAGATATATGGCTGCAACATGAGACATAGTAAACATTTAAAACCGATGTCAAGGGAGGAGAGTGCTTTATTTGATTTATAGCGTAGGAAGCTTCACTTAATTTCTTGCATAACTTATCAATATGATGACACCATCTCAGATTTCGATCAATATGTCCCCCAGGAATTTAACGTGATCCTCATAGATGATTTATGAGCTACCAAACTTAGCAGTCAGTGTCCTACCAAGTTTTTAATGCTAAAAAATATACAGTCGGTTTTCTCAATATTTGCAATCAAAGCATTTTCACGACACCAATCTGTGAAGGACTGCACCAAACTACCACAGAACAAAGAGAGCTTCTCCGGACTCTCAGCGGAGACAGCCAATGAAGTATCATCTGTAAATAGCGTCAATTTACTACCATGAAAGTGATCTGGAAGATTTTTTACAAACAGAATAAATAGCAGGGGACCAAGGACCGATCCCTGGGGTACACCCGAACTTATATTCATTAGATTCTTCAGATAATGCATCATGAACCGTAACAATCATAATCCTACCTGAGATAAAGCTAGACCAATCGAGAAACATGCCTCTGAACCCGAGATTATAATATTTGCTCATCATAAAATCGAAGGCCAGAACGTCGAAAGCTACCGACAGGTCGAAGAACAGACCAGCCAAAGAATGACCTTTATTTAGGTTGCTATACACATAATCTACAAACGAGATGGCCGCCGATGACATATATACATATATATATATATATATATATATATATATATATATATATATATATATATATATATATATATATATATATATATATATATACAACTCTCAAATACAGTGCAATAGTCTGTTATTTCCGATAAAAAGAAAACTGTTAAAAAATATCCACGGTTTTTTGTAGGCAGATACTTTTTAGGTAACCCTCGTACCCACTAAATAGCTACCTAGCGAGAATTCTTCAGCTCGGCGAGGTGTTTCACATACCTTCCCCTATTCGAGCCTAGAACGATGCTCCTTTATTAGAACAACATGACTGGCGAAGACTAAAGACCTAATCATTTCTCATCCGCTGTATGTCGTACCTACCATCTCTTCACTTGTTTTTCCTTTTCGTTTTGCGCCGCCGTTTGGAGCTGAATTGAACTAGCTGGGATTCCATGGCGAGATTTTCACACGAAAGAACGATGGTACAGCCTGCTAAGCTTACAGTATTTTCTGAGAAACTGATACTTCCCTTGACATATTTACAATATTATACAACTACTGAAAATCGAGAAATGATAATTGTTTCCAGAATTCATGCTTTATTTGGCGAAGTAGGGAACGTTTCTGCTTTACTAGTCTTCTTCAGTTTAATTCTGAATTTCTTTAGAAAGCGAAGTTGTATAGGTATGTATCAAAATGAAAAGGGTTAAGAACAGAAGGACGACAATTTTTTTGTTTTTTCAATAAAAATAATAGTACTGTAAAAAGGAAAGAAGGGAAATTCCACCAAAATCCATTTTAATTATTAATTGGTGGTATAAATCAACAGGAGTAAGTACCTAATAAAGATAAAGTTGATCTTCGAAAAATCTTTCTTATTTTTCTTCAAAAATAAAAGCGATGTAAACAGGAAAGGAGGACACATATGTCTCGATGGGAAATGAGGCTATTTTACACAATTCTATGCTAATTTACAATTGGTGCATCAGGAGAGAGTAACAATGATAAATCTGGTCATCGAAATATCTTATTTTTTCTATAAAAATAAAAATGCTGTAAACAGAAAATGAGAGACAATGTGTCTCAATGAGAAATGCTATTCTACGCAATTTCATGCTGATCTCCAATTATTGGTGATATAATCCGTCAGGGGTAAAAAAAAATTGAAAATCGAAGAATCTTTCTTATTCTATAAAAATAAAAGTGATGTGAACATAAAAGGGGGGACAATGAATCTCGATTAAAGGTGAGGTTATTAAACTAAATTCCATGCTGATCATCAGTTGGTGGTATAATTTATCAGGGGTGAGTAATAAATATAAACTTGATCATCGAAAAATCTTTCTTGTTATCTCGATAAAAATAAAAGGATGAATAGGAAAGGGGGGATATGAGATATTGAGAGATGAGGTAATTCTATCAAACCCAATAATTATCGGGAAGCGGTGATATAAGTGAACAGGAAGGAGTAAATAAGTGAAAATTAATCATCGAAAAATTCATCTTGTTTTTCCGATAAAAGTAATAGGAGTGTAAACAGAAAAGAGTGGACATTGTACCACAATGAGAGTTATCTCTACCAACTACCAATTAGTGGTATAATTTAACAAGAATAAGTTATAAATATAAAACTGATGATCCAGAAAAATTCCTTGTTTTTCCAATATGAAGAACAGGATTGTAGAAAAGAAAAATGTCACCAAAATATAAAAATTTTTCCAGAATGCAACAGCAAAGAGCGTTTCTGAAATATTGATATTTCATTCAAATTTTGGACTGATTGGGGCGATACATTATATAAATTAATAAACATATTGAAACAATGGGTAATAATAACAATTTACACATTAATTAAGTGAAATAACGTTTCGGTGGAACTTCACCTTCTTCAGATGGTAAATGCAAAATTAATTTGTTTCTCTGTTATATCAAAAACAAGAAATAAATAGATGACAAATTATGTAGAAAGGGTAAATAGGAGGATGGTTATGAATAATTAGAAAAATAGTGCAAAATTAATTTGTTTCTCTGTTATATCAAAAACAAGAAATAAATAGATGAAAAATTATGTAGAAAGGGTAAATAGGAGGATGGTTATGAATAATTAGTAGAATAGTGCAAAATTAATTTGTTTCTCTGTTATATCAAAAACAAGAAATAAATAGATGACAAATTATGTAGAAAGGGTAAATAGGAGGATGGTTATGAATAATTAGTAGAATAGTGCAAAATTAATTTGTTTCTCTGTTATATCAAAAACAAGAAATGAATAGATGACAAATTATGTAGAATGGGTGAATAGGAGGATGGTTATGAATAATTAGTAGAATAGTGCAAAATTAATTTGTTTCTCTGTTATATCAAAAACAAGAAATAAATAGATGACAAATGATGTAGAATGGGTAAATAGGAGGATGGTTATGAATAATTAGTAGAATAGTGCAAAATTAATTTGTTTCTTCGTTATATCAAAAACAAGAAATAAATAGATGACAAATTATGTAGAAAGGGTAAATAGGACGATGGTTATGAATAATTAGTAGAATAGTGCAAAATTAATTTGTTTCTTCGTTATATCAAAAACAAGAAATAAATAGATTAAAAATTATGTAGAAAGGGTAAATAGGAGGATGGTTATGAATAATTAGTAGAATAGTGCAAAATTAATTTGTTTCTGTGTTATATCAAAAACAAGAAATAAATAGATTAAAAATTATGTAGAAAGGGTAAATAGGAGGATGGTTATGAATAATAAGTAGAGTAGTGCAAAATTAATTTGTTTCTCTGTTATATCAAAAACAAGAAATAAATAGATGACAAATTATGTAGAAAGGGTAAATAGGAGGATGGTTACGAATAATTAGTAAAATAGTGCAATAGTTATTTGTATACCTAGGCCGCGAAATACCTTTTTAGCGTACCGAAAGAGAAATTATCGCCGAGGCCGCTTGCGGCCGAGGCAGGATAATCTTGAGGTAGCTAAAAAGTTTCGCGGCCATGGCATACACACTATTTTTCGTGCAATCGACAAAATTATTAAACTAGACAATTGCAAATAAAAATATTAGTGCTTTAAAATCAACAGTAATCAACAAGTCACAGCGTTGCTATGGAAAGACCATGTTCGAATATATACAAAATATTTTGACAGTTCTTGACAGAACGCGAAATGCATTGAGATACAGGATATCTCTTTTGAAATATCATAGTTGTTGTTACTTTTTGGTATAAGTGACGTTTGGTTTGGCGGCCGTTGCTATGGGTAACGGCCGCGAAATTAAATTTCGCGGATTGTGGTGCGTACGCGAAATACTCGCTTCGCGTGCGATTGCACGAAAAATTAATTTGTTTCTCTGTTATATCGAAAACAAGAAATAAATAGATGACAAATTATGTAGAAAGGGTAAATAGGAAGATGGTTATGAATAATTAGTAGAATAGTGCAAAATTAATTTGTTTCTCTGTTATATCAAAAACAAGAAATAAATAGATGACAAATTATGTAGAAAGGGTAAATAGGAGGATGGTTATGAATAATTAGTAGAATAGTGCAAAATTAATTTGTTTCTCTGTCATATCAAAAACAAGAAATAAATAGATGACAAATTATGTAGAAAGGGTAAATAGGAGGATGGTTATGAATAATTAGTAAAATAGTGTAAAATTAATTTGTTTCTCTGTTATATCAAAAACAAGAAATAAATAGATGACAAATTATGTAGAAAGGGTAATAGGATGGTTACGAATAATTAGTAGAATAGTCATGCGTTATTTCATTTAATAAATGTGTAAATTTTTATCATTAACCATTGTTTTGATATATTCCATTCAATAATTCTTCAGGGATATTATTTGAAAATGAGTTTGAAATAATTTTGTTTTCTATATATCACATAAATTTTACGGTGAGCTTTAAAAACTTTCTCATACCTAGATTTTTATTCTTATAATACTTATAATGAACGAACATTAAAAGAACCGCTTTCTCACAACCTAAGTAGGATGAAACCTATCGGTTTAATTTATTAACATTTATGGTGAAAAAAATATAAGGAAGATGAATTAATTTAGCAATTTTGTTGGAAGATAAGATGAAATAACTTCCAGTATTTAAATTAGAGAAATAATTAAATTAATCAAATCCGAAAAAGAAAAGGAATGCGAATCACTTTCGAACGAATTTGTCAGTAAGAAATTCACAACAATATTTCATCAACTTTATTTGAATAAATCCTGCAAATGTTGATCACTTTAGTGTGGGTGGTCTCTACTTTTGAATCTGATGTTGATGATTTGCGATTGATTTTGGAAATTTTATACATTTGTTCACTTCGGAACGGTTTCGAATATTCGAAAAATTGTATGCTTTCGATGTAATGTCAAAGACATTTCATTCGGTAGGTAAGATTTTTATCAATTCTCACATACGAATGAAAATATTTCGAAATAACTATTATATACCTCCCTTTTAGCTGTTACAAGTCTAATATATTGCAAGTACCAACAAATTGATTTGTTCTGACTAGATATACGTTCAGGATTTGTGAAAAAATCTCGCTGTTTTGGTTTTTGTCTCAAATCCATCTTCAAGAGCTAGGAAGAGTTAGTAATACAGCAGCTTGCCATTTCATTGAATATTTCTGCTTAGACAAAGTAAGGCTTCTTTTTTGAGTTACGTTCAGTCTATTGCTCATAGTTTGATTTTATTGAAACGATAATGTACAGTATTGGATTCAGAGTAGTTTTCCTAGATTTAATTTCAAGTTTTCTATTCGATACCTAACTAATTTCTGAGAAGAGAAATTATCGATCCAATGGATTTCCATTCACTATTGGAGTCCCTCATGGTTCGCTATTGGGACTTTCAATTTTTTCACTATTTGTCAATGATATTCTTGAATATATGAGTTATAATTTTGGCACTTCTTTTGCTGATAACATATCGTTGACGGTACAGGACCATGAACATCGTTGAGCTTAGGATCCAATCTAGAATTTTGCAGATTGGTGTTATATAAACTCTCTCATGTTGAACCTAGACGAAATTGAGCTAGTCCATTTCAAGTTGAGTGGATCTAACCACAAAATGTCAAATGCCGGGATATTCAACTGAAATTTTTGATCGGGAGTTAGAAAGGGTAATATCGTTTTATATGATGATTCATTTGGTAGTAGTTGAAAAGAATTTCATACGTCTAAATTTTGGTTGGAAGATGCTACAATCCTGCAGGCATTTGCTAAGAATTTAATACTTTCGTTACTTTGTTTTTATATTTTCAACTGTCTTTTCTGTCTTTTCGTTTTAAACTTTTTTTATGTCTATAGTTTTGATAACATTTAGCATGGTCCATTCACATGGTATATTTAGTTCATTAAGTAAGTAGAGAACTTCAATTTTTTAGATAATTTATGGAAATATTCAAGGAATACAGTTTCTGAATTTTACGCGCTTGCCTTTTCCCTGTGCAATCCGCAAAGGATTTGTAGGCTTTCATGTATTTTTCTCTTGACATTTTGGAAATAAATTCACCCCTGCCTATTTTGCGGATTTATTCATTTCTAGGGAAGTAGGTTCTAAGTCACTTTTGCTGCTTTTTATTTGATTCAAGTTCTAGAATCTAAAAGAATAGAGCGGTCACTATTCATTGCTTGAATTTTGACATTCCATGGGAGATGTGATAAATTGTATAATGATAACATAATAACTTTATTGTGGTATCAGGTAAGATAATGAAAGTGAAGACATATTAGTTATTTATATACCAAGTGCGTTATATAGATCCTAGGCGTTGTTAGGATCTAGTAACGCACGTGGTGCATACAAGATTTTATTTTTCACGAAAAAATTATTTTATTATAATGAAAAATCGATTTTAAAATCAGTTCATTGCTCCTATACTTTCCATTTTCCTTCTCATAGTAGGATGTCATTTTTTGATATTTTGACGTTTGTGAATATTTTTGTCATCATATTTAGTGGATGTCATTTCTGCTTTCTTTGTGTAGTCTTATAGAAATAATGGAAATGAAAATGAATTTACCATAGAATATCATAGAAAATGCAGCCAAAGTTGCGAATAATTCATTTCCGGAGAAAACCAGAGTCGTATACGACAAGGATTATGAAGTATTTAATCAATGGAAGTTGCTTCATTTCTTCTCGTACAAGTAGCGGGCGTTATGATTCATTATAATAATAATAATAATAATAATAATAATTATATTTATTTCAAAGGATGTTAACAAATATGATACAGCAAATGAAATAACGTCAATGACAATATAGTCTAAATTTTAAATCAACATATCAACACATACTCCAGTAATCATTTAAAGAGTATGGTTCCAATTTAATTAGCAGTTTTTTAACACTATTTTTAAATCTTCCCTGGTTTTTAATTTTCTTTATATTATCTGGAAGTCTATTGAAGAATCCTACGGAGGCATAATTTGGGTGTTTTTCAGATGCTGTTAATCTATGCTTAGTTATAAGATAATTCAATGTACGTGTGCTGTAACTGTGCATCTCTCCACAATTCTGAAAATCCTTCCTATTTTTGAACAGGAATATAAGATTTTCTAGAATGTAATGGGCATACACTGTCAACAGATTATTTTTCCGGAAATGCCCCCTGCAAGATTCTCTCCACTTGAGTCCCAAAATTGTCCTAATGACTCGCTTCTGAACGCAAAAAATTTCTTTTAATAAAGAGCTGCTGCCAATAAAAATTAGTCCAAATCTCATCAACCCCTCAAAGTTTGCGTAGTAAAATATTTTCAAGGATTTCCCGTTTAGGTATCTGCTTAATACTTTTTTACTATATGATACTGAGTTTCAATTTTTTTCCTAGTTCAATAATATGGTTGTTCCAGGTAAGGTGTTCGTCGATGTATATCCCCAAAAACTTTATTGAATTTTCTAATTTAATTTCATTATCTGACATTTTAATCACACCTGGTGTATCAATTCTTCTTTGTTTTGTCCGAAAGAGTATAATTTTTGTTTTTTCTGCATTCAGAAATCAATCCATTATTCATAAACCAGACTTGCACACAGTCAAAAGCAGCTTTTGATGAGCGGAGCAACTCCGGATAGCTCGAATCAGCAACCAATAGGTTGGTGTCGTCTGCGTAATTAGTGAGATGACCTGTGAAATTACTTATTTTTAAAACTTCTGCTATGTCATTAATAAATATTATGAAGAGCACTGGTCCTAAAATACTTCCTTGTGGGACACCAAAATTAATTTCTTTTATTTCAGACTTAGATGTTATTCCCTCTTTAGAAAATTTTACTCTCTGTTGCCTATTGTTTAAATATGATTCGAACCATCCTAATACATTGCCTCTTACTCCGTATTTTTCAAGTTTTAGTAATATGAGCTGATGTGACAGACTATCGAAAGCTTTAGAGAGGTCTAAAAACATTCCAAGTAGTATTTCATTATTTTCAAAAGACTCTATTATTTTGCTGGTAAATTGATTGATTGCAGTTATGACAGACCTACCCCTGATATAGCCGTGCTGATTATTATTAAATAAGTTACAGGAATCCATAAAACTTACTAATCTATTGCACATGGCCATCTCGAACAACTTTGAAAAGGAAGGTAAAACACTTATTGGTCTGTAGTTTTCAAGCAAACCAGGATCTCCTTTTTTGTAAATTGGAGTTATAAGTGCCAATTTTAATTGTTTTGGGAATACGCCAAACTGAAATGAGTTATTCATGATGTGACAAATCACTTCTGCTATTTCTTTAATACATTTTTTGACTAGGTTTATGGGTATTTCATCGTTTCCGCTAGTGTGTTTAGCTTTGAGTTTTTGACCCAATTCATTAATTTCCATAGTGGTTACAGGTGTTAAAAATAAGGACTTAGGGTTGTCTAGAATACTACAGTTCAAATTCACAGCATATCTATCCTTTAATAGATCCGGAATTATGTTCAGTAGATATTCATTATAGGTGTTTGCTATATGTGATGGACTGCCCTTCAATTCTGAATTTACAACATGATCATTCCCGATTAATTCTTTGTGAATACCCCACATAGTTTTCATTTTATTATCTGAGCTAGTTATTTTATGATGGTAATTTTTCTGAACGTTTTTTGATTAGTAAATTATGATAATCTCTCTTTAAGTCATTATATACTGCCTGAAATTCTGGGTGAAAATTCAGCACAACCTGTATCGCACTTAACCTATTTTTGCATTCCTCTATCTCCGGATCATTTTTAATCGTCTTTACCTTTTTTCCGATGCGCTCACTGGCTGAAGTGGAAAACATTCATAAAATGTTTTTAGAAACTCATTCATGAAGCTATTCCATTGAGCATCTACATCTGTTACCTTCATATTGTAGATTTCAGACCAGTCCAGTTCTTTTCAGTTTACTTACAAAATATTCAGTGTTTTGTTGTGAAAATATTCTTACATACTTCAGTTGTGAACTAGTTTGTTTGTCTTCAAAAGAAACTCAGTTTTAAGCCATAATGATCAGAAATAGAGGAATGCAATACATTCACAGTATACTTTTTTATTTGAATTGGTAAGTATATTATCGATACAACTTTTAGAAGTAGAAGTAACCCTTGTGTAGCAGCTATTTGTAAAAACAAAAGAAAACGCATTGGAGAAGAAAATTCAGTTTAGTTATATTTTTAGTATTGTCTTTTAGTTCAATATTAAAGTCACCTGCTATGAAGGCTACCTTATTTTCACAGACTATCACTTCTAGCATCTGTTCAAGTTTTTGATAGAATTCCTCTAGGTTCCCAATGTCTGGGGGTCTATAGACACTGGCGATAATAATGGTTTGGTTATCCATTATATACTCTACAGCTGCACACTCAAACACCCTATCTTTAGATATCTTATTTAGGTTGGGTTTTGCCTTATATTTTGTACCTTTCCCAACCAATATAGCTACTCCTCCATGCTCGCCTGTTTTCCTGCAGAATTGTGAACCTATCGTGAATCCATGTACTTTATAGTTCTTCAGTTGTGATTCTGTTTTCCAGTGTTCTGCTAGTGATATAAAACGACAGTCTGGGTTTGCTCTAAGAAGAGCATTAAGCTCCTCTATTGAGTTGCCAATGGACTGAACATTTTGATGAATTAAGCTAACCTGGGTCTTTTGTGGGTGTTGTAGCTTTTTGGTACCTGGTTTTGTTTATTTATAAAAAAGAACCGCTCTGTTGTTTCAAAAATTCTGAATGCTTTGTAAAGTCAAATCTTTTTATACCTACTCCTTGAGGCCAAAAATCTGTTTTGTACATAACATCCTTCCTCTCAATTGGTCCTGTTACTACGAACCTTTTCAATTGATTTTCTCCATTAGGGATTTCCTTCACAGTAATCTTATCGTTGTCGAAACCAGGAGAGCCTTTAATATATTCTTCTATTTTCTGTTCTCATTACGCTCATTACGCCCTAGGGCATAATGAGTGTAATTATAGCAACCGTATCTAAAGTGAAATCAACAAATAATATACAAGTGAAAAATAAAATATTATATCTCAGATAAACAAAAATAAATTTTATATAGAAAGGGTAAATGGAAGGATAGTTACAAATAATTAGTAAAATAGGAAAAACCCATTATAAACTGCCATTCAGGTAGTTCCGTAATTTTAAAAAGATTCAGAAGGGGGCTTGTAATATGATCAATTTGGCTATTCAATAGAAGACCTGAATGTTCGTATTTATTTATCTGTAATGATTCACATTTAATATTTTAAAGTCAAAATTGAATGTGTGATTTTTTTTGGCTGAATGGTTTGCATAATGTGAATCCGATTTTTGATTGACAAAGCTACGTTTGTGTTCTGAAATTCTGGCCAAAAAGATTCTGAAAGTTTTACCAGTGTAAAACTTATCAGTAACACCACAATTAATTTTATAAACTCCTGAACTTTAGAACTTGTGAACTTTCGATTTATTATTTTTATATGATTTTTTTTTCGATTTGGTGAGCAATGTTGATGTTGTATTCAAGTATCTTATATATCTTAACTGGCTCTTCTGCAATAAGCTGAAAATCAATGCTGACAAAACTAAATATATGCTCTTCAAGTAAAAAAATAAGCGGATCGATAGAGTAAATGTTATAATCAACAATACAAATCTAGGAAGGGTTACCGAAATCAGATATCTTGGGTTAATTATCGATGAATCGCTTAATTGGCAGTACCATTTGAACAAAATTAAAGACAAAATTATTCCAATGATTCCCATTATCTATAAATGTCGAAATTTTCTATCAGTTAAAACAAAAATGAACGTCTATAATGCCTTCTTTATGTCCCATTTGCGCTACCTACTGCCTGTGTGGGGCACGTGTTGTTCAACTAGATTTAATGAAATTAAAATTTTACAGAACAAAGTCCTAAAAATTTTATTCAAGTATGACATACCTACTTACAAGTACAGATACCCTATACAGTGAACTGTGTCTCTGTAGGTTGGACAAGATATTGATGCTTGAGCAAGGTAAACTTATGCATAAAATAATTTAACGAAAACAAAAGAGTAATACAAATATAACATTTACCAACGAAATACATAGCCATAATACGCGTAACATAAATAATGTATATGTAAACTCTAATAGGATAAATCTGGGGCTTTATAGCCCAGTACAATGTGCGTCTAAACTTTATAATTCTTTACCAGAAAATCTAAGATTGATAAGAAACTACAATGTATTCCTTGAAAACCTAAGAATTTTTCTGGAAATAGAATAAAGTAAAATGTGATATTTTTGCAATTAGTTGTCAAGTTTATCTTAGTCATCTGTGAATTAATATTAAGAAAAAACAAATGGAAAAATAGTATATTGTTGAATCCTTATAATATTTTATCTCGAGGCCAGAGCTTTTGGCACTGATTTGAGATTGTTATAATACATTGTTGTAATTTTTTTATTGATAAAATAAAAGTTATTTTCAAAAAAAAAAAAGTGAAAGTGATCTACGTTTTTAACTTGAATTTCCAATGAAAGTGAGGCTGTTATATTTGATATTATTTTTGGTAAGGGGGTACACCTGGTTAATCTCATTCTTGAAAAACTATCATATTGTTTATTATTATAAAAATTAGAATGAAAGGTTTTCAAAAATGCGTTTAACCAGGTGTGCCCCCTTACCAAAAATAGTATCAAATATAACAGCCTCACTTTCACCCGGAATCCAAGTAAAATCTCAAATCACTTTTATCTAAACAAAACATCAACATTGCTTGCCTCCCAAACCTGAATCAATATAAACCACTTGTCAGAAATCAAACGTAGGTACCTACATGTGAATTGTAAGAAGGAATCTCAGTAGAAATATTATCAGATGATGAAGAATGCTTCACCTTCACTCATCACGTCTTCAATTAAACATACATGAAAATAATCTCCGGGTCAGTATTCTAATATACTTAACCGAAATTTCATAATGATATAACTTAGATTAGAATTGAACCTGCATTCTTCTTACTTCAGATTTCGTGATAAGCATACGTCAATTAATTTACCAGCTGAGCGAACATATACCCATATTAATACACGATTTCGAAACAATGATTAATTCAATACCGACAACACGAAAACTGAGAGTGTCTCTTCATCTTAAAGTGCATGCCGAAGCAAAACCAAACGCTTGAACGGCTTCCAACCTTTGAAACATTAGACACTGCTGTCTGTGGGAATTGGGTGTAACCTTTAAACGAAACCATCAAGATGATTCAGCCATTAAATGACTAAACTGAAATAAACTAAATGTTACGCCATTTTTATACAGGATGTCGGATGGTGGAGTTGAATGACATATTCATGTATTTTTAGGTTTTTCTTATACATACATACACATATATATATATATATATATATATATATATATATATATATATATATATATATATATATATATATACAGGGTTGCGATAAAGTATGGAACCAAGTAAATATCTTTCGAACGAAAAGGAGAATATTTATGAAATTTTGCAGGTAAGTTCAATGGATCAAAATGCATCTGATGTATGATTTTTTGTTGATAATATACTTCCGGTTGTACCGGAAATAGACCCTAAGTCGCTTATTTTAAATAGGATACCCTATATATTATTACATTTTTGGATTCTACTTAAGATTCTAGACAGATTTTATGCATTATGTCCTATACCTAAGTCTAAGCGTTTTTGACATATTTAGGTTTTTATGTCAAAAACGACGATTGCAAGCCCTAATATAATTATCAGTTGTTCCTATAAGAAAGCCTTTTTTACTTACTTTGAGTTAAATTCCTTGTTGAAAAGGACCTACTTTAATAGATTTTTTATAATATTAGGATAACTAGTCATACAGGGTGTGCAAAAAATAAGATCTAAAATGAGATTGAGAAAACTGACAAAAATCAATTCAACTTCTCTTGAGATTTTTACATTACCGTAAAAAAACGTTCAGATAAACCAATTGATGTTGTGTGTATGCATATGTAGTAAGTAATAAACGAGTACGATCTCAAATACGATCGTGGCTATCCTAGATCTAATTGTTTAACGATTGAATGCAAAATCGCCATATAAAAATATTAAATTGGCAATATTTCGAAAACTTCAAATTTTAGGTGAAGATACCTTCTTTTTAAATGCTTAATACTACAGAATAAAGAAAATGGGGGGTTTCCATTTGAAAAAATTGATTTTTGTCAGTTTTCTCAATCTCATTTTAGATCTTATTTTTTGCACACCCTGTATAACTAGTTATCCAAATATTATTCAAAATCTATTAAAATGGGTCCTTTTCAACAAGGAGTCTAACCCAAAGTAAGTAAAAAAGGCTTCCTTATAGGAACAATTGATAATTATATTAGGGCTTACAATCGTCGTTTTTGACATAAAAACCTGAATATGTCAAAAACGCTTAGACTTAGGTATAGGACATGATGCATAGAATCTGCTTAGAATCTTAAGTAGAATCCAAAAATGTAATAATATATAGGGTATCCTATTTAAAATAAGCGACTTAGGGTCTATTTCCGGTACAACCGGAAGTATATTATCAACAAAAAATCATACATCAGATGCATTTTGCGCCATTGGACTCACCTGCAAAATTTCATAAATATTCTCCTTTTCGTTCGAAAGATATTTACTTGATACCATACTTTATCGCAACCCTGTATATATATATATATATATATATATATATATATATATATATATATATATATATATATATATATATATATATATATATATACCGGGTGTCCACGGAAGGTGGCTCGCCCCTATAACTTTTTTTTTCGGAGATAATGAAATGAAATTTACAGGATCTGTTTAATGCATAAAACTGCGTTTTTTGACAAGTAACTCAACTTCATGCAAATTCCGGTTTCACCGGAAGTGACATAAACTTTCGATTTTTAAATGAGATACCTGGTATGTTTTCAGTTTTTTTGTCTCCATATGACATTTAAAATACAACCATGTA
>JARQZK010000122.1:137500-207500 GCA_030704885.1 Cynegetis impunctata
CAAAGTTCACAACTTCTGCAAATTGAGTTGAAGGGTTCAAACTTGGTAGGTACGTAGATTGAATTAATATTCAGTGCCTTTGGGTAGTTTCACCCATTTTCCTCAAAATCGCATCGCAAATCAGTACACGATGCACTTCGCGAAATTTTTTTTTGATAGAGGGTTGAAACTTGGTACGTGGATGGAGTTGATGTTGAGGTACCTTTCTTCTTCGATTTCAACTTTTTTTCCCAACCACGATGCACTTCGAAATTTTTTTTGTTATAAAATAAATTATTTCGAATTTTTTAATTCAGTTTGCTATTCAAGCATGATTTTTCATAATATAATTCAATTCGTTAGAATCGCATAAGTGATGGAGCTCTTTTTTTCATATTCAATCAAGATGGACGTGTGTTTGACATCGGTCCCCTCTACGTATCTATTTATAATTACAATATAATTTTATGATAGGAAACAAAATAAATTGGAAATTTTCCAATATTTTAAAAATCAACAGCTATAAAACTACAACAAGCTATAAGATTACATGAATTAATACAAAATACAATCAGACTTAATTGGTTTATTGAATATTACAAACTCCCGATTTAGTGTAGCTATTTCTGTGGAGGTGACAATTTAAATTCGTTTGTTATTAATTAATCTTAATTATTAAAAAGTATTTTCTCACGTTTTCTGTAAATTAAGAATGGAATTCAGAGCGGAAGTTTTCCAAACGCGACAAAAGTAGGTATATTTCAAATATTGTAGAACGATTAAATGCTTACAAACCACCAATTATAAGGTAATTTGATTGATTTCAGTTTTATTTCAATACTCGGCAGCATTGAGGAATATTGTTCAAAGTTTTAGCGGATGGAATTAGAAAGTCCACGGAAAATAGTGATTGTTGATTGAATCAATTATTCCACTTCATTCGATAATGAATTAATAGTTTTAGATGTATCAAGATATATTGATTCCATTTTTCGCGAATAAATGTGAAGGTATTTCCGACTGAAGAGATTCACAAAGACCTTCAAACTACAGTAATGTAACTCCAATTCTGCTTGTAAATCTATCTCTAGCGGTGTCCCCTAAGGTTCTGTTTTAGGTCGGGGCCCTCTTCTTATTATTCATAAATGATATTACGTATCTGAAGATCAGTGGAGAAATTACGCTTTTTGCGGATGATACGAGTATTACTTAGAGCAATCCTGATTCTGCGACGCTGCACTCTGAAATGACAATTGATCTTGAATTGGTCAAGTCCTGGTCTGATGCACAATTACTTTACTTCATCACAAATAAAACCGTCGCCTTGTTTTATAGAGATAACTCCAAGGATCTATTCCTGCAAAGCCATGCCTTTAAAATAGTCGACTCTGTCAAATTTTTAGGCCTCTTTATCGACAATAATCTCAAATTTTCACAGCATGTGCATGTCTTAGCTAAAAAATTATCATCGGCCTGTTCCGCCATTAAATCCGTCTCAAGTGAATTAGATACGGCATCTACAAGAATTCCCTTTTTTTAGTTATGGTCTTCCCTTCTGGGTTCATGTAATTCTTCACAACTTGACACCATTCTCAAATTGCAGAAGAGAGCAATTCGTTACATGTTTGTACTGAAAAAATATGGCTCATTGCAAACCTTACTTCAAGAAAAATGGAATTTTGACGCTTTCTTCTTTTATTCACTTAAATCTGTGTGCTTGATTCATAAATATTTCCATGCCGTAGGGGAGACCGGGTATAAAAGTAACGGCGGGTCGAAAGTAACAAATGCTCTGTAGGTTTAAAGAATTCTCAAAACACCACTTAGCTGCTGTCAGGTGATAGCCAGTGGTGCCACCTTCAATTGCATTCAATCGCCGCTCGCGCCACGCACTGTTAGATCGTGTGAGAGGACGCTACGTGATTTCACAAAAAAAGTAAATTTTTTGACGTTTACTTATTCAATGTTTATGTAGTATTGAAGGGATGATATTAATCTGAATATTTGCATATAGATACTCGATTAGATTGATTTTGCAGTGCTTAAATTCGTTTTTGTCTAGCATGTTCCGTTTCAAGGTTATCTTTCATGTTCTAACAAATATGCTGTGGGGTACAAAAGTAACGCAGCCCTATGGGTACATAAGTAACATGTTACTTTTGTCCCCGTATTGATTTACTCTAAGTAAACTTTTTATGTGTGTGTGTTTATTTCAACAAAATGCTGCGACAACGCATAAGAACCACCTCACGAATAACAACTAACATGGAAGTCTATCAAAAGCGGCTGAAGACCATTTTAATGATGGTGAAAAAATTAGAGCCAAGGCAAAAAAAATTGAATGTCTGCCATGTTACATTGCATAGATATATAAAAAAAATTTAAGCTAGAAATACTAGCTCAGTTGTAGACAAGGAAAATAAATTTGACGACGAAGATTGCTTCTACCTCGTTTGTTTAGAAAATTTCAGCAATAGTCGACTGAATGAGCAAAGTTTACATTGTTTCGAATGCAAAATGTGGTCTCATAGATACTGAATGCGTCAATGAATTATGTGTGCCATAATTGCGAGTCTGAATAGAGATGACTGACACTGAATCTTCCAATAAATATTTGTTTGATTAAATATGTCATATCACATTCATTACAAACCCCTTTGCCCTGTTACTTTCGACCCACAACGTGTTACTTTCGGCCTGCCAACGTGGTCGAAAGTAACAAATGACAAATTTTTTAAAAGTTTCTGTGATTCATGCAAAATACACAATAATAAGGTAATTTAAGGTGCTAATGTATAGAACATAAACGGAATTTATGTATCGCTATATCAATTTCATCGAAATGATAACACCTAACGAGAAACCAAGGCGAAAGTACAAAATGTTACTTTTGTACCCGGTCTCCCCCTCGGTGTCACAGCACGAGTATTCCACCAGATCTTCGGGACATCATGTTCACCTCCCTATTCCTTCTTCTGAATTAACAAAAAAGTCCATCATTTACAATGCTAAGAAAATTGATAGACCTTCTTACTCTATAGAGGACTACTATTCTGCGCATTGATCGATCGATATGACCAAATTGAATAACACAGGCATCAGTTTCGATTGAGGAGGATTTGACACTCTCGGTTCTATTGTGAAGTTTGTATATATTTTGTATGGAAATGTGGTGTGATTTTTATTTCTAGGTATTACATTGTTCAGTTTGTATATTTTTTGATTGATGTGTGTTTATTTTTATGTTTTACATTGTTTATTTCCTATATTTTTCGCTTTGTCAATAGAGTGTATGATTTTAAGACAATAAAGCATATTTTGATTTGATTTGTACTCAATCTACTTACCGAATTTCAACCGTTAGTAGAAGATGGGGAAAAGCGCAAAACCGAGAAACTCATAGTTTATAAAAAAAGGTATCCCCTACTATCAACTTTAACAACATACAAAATGTAAACAATCTAATTCAATCTAGAGTAGCTGTGAAAGTTCGCGAATCCTCAAAATATAAGCAAAATTAATATCTAAAATGTGAAAATAACGGCAAAAAAAATGATAATGTTTAATTATCATTTTATATTGAATAATCAAAGAATCCATTCAATATTATCACTAATAAGTAGTGAGTGATATATTTCTTTTACTTCAGTGTTATTCATTGAAATATCAAGGTAAGTTTACGAATATTTCGCATCGAAAATACGACTAATCACTTACTTAGTTTGAACGCAGTAACAAACAAGATCGTCTTTCATATTTGTATTAAAATTTTTTAAGTGATAATATTGATGACCATTTTTTCTGTTATATCTCCTAAGTAAAGTATCAATAAAACACAAAGCGAAATCGCAGTGGCCGTGGTAATTCAAACAACCTATTTAACTTAATATTTCGCAATCAACCTCTATCCTACCAGAAAATAATCTAAAAAATTCCTGTCATCTTCTGTAAGATCTATTAAACCTCCCATCGTCACCACGTTTGTTATGTACATAAAAATGAAAGCAACGATTCAAATTACGCGCAGACTTCGAATTTTTATTACCACATCCATTCATCTTAGGAACGAGATAAGTGAGAGATGTTGCTGTTTACTGCCCATTATAAATCAGCTGAAAAAAAAACTTGAAACAATGGCGATGGGTCCCAGGAAGGCAATAAAAACAACTACCGCCTTTGGAGAGGAACTTTCTCTAATAGAACGGAAGCGAAGATATACGTTTATGATCTCACATTTGATTTTGCATCATCTGGTTTTGATTCGGGCGAGAATTTAGCTCAGATGAAAGCGTTTGTATCAAAAGCGAAGTTTGTGAGAAAATCGAATTAATTAATAGATCCATGAAATCTCTTGTGATTTGAAATTATGCCGAAGACCGAATTTGAAAATAAATAAGTATTTAACTCTGTATTACATCTCTTATCATACAATATTTCTTATGAAGCTGCTGAAATCAAATGAAAGGATATTGTTACTTTTACATCGAATTTTTTTAACGCAATTTAAGCTGCGTGAACCTGGAACACAATTTTTTTTTTTTAATTTTTTAGTTAAATTTACTACACATAGTAATATTACATGTAGTGAGTTTGATTTTTTTTTGTAGTCAAAATGTAAAATTTGAAAAAACTCTATCGCAGCAAGCTGCATTAGAAAAGCAGGTTTTCATAACGTATCCAGTTTGAAAAATCGATTCGTTCATTTATGATTTTTGTTCCAAATCAAAAAAAATTGCGCCCTCTAATGTGGAAACAATACTTACTTCCTCCCGAGGAGTCAACACCCCAACCAATTCGTCCCAAAACTAATCGCATCCCAGTTATCATACGAAACTGCGTACTTAAAAACTTTCAACTCTATTGCTACAAAATTGCACCTTTTATCGCGTAAACAATATTTATTTCCTCCTCCAGGGGGTCGACCCCCCAATCAATTCATATCGAAATAAATACTATACAAGATATCATACAAAACTACCTACCTACAAAGTTTCAGTCCTATGGTCCCAAAATTGCATCTGCTACTTTATAAACAATATTTATTTCTTCCCATGGGGGGCAACCCCCAACCAATTCGCACCAAAACCAATTCCGTCCAATATATCATGAGAAACTACCTCCTACTCACAAACTTTAAATCCTATTGCTCAAAAATTACGCCCTTTATCATGTAAACAATATTTATTTCTTTCCCGAGGGGACCTCCCAACCAATTCGAACCAAAACCGAACATCAACCAAGATATCTTTCGAGAATACCTACTTACAAACTTTCAACCCTATTACTCCAAACTTGCGACCTTTATCGTGTAATCGTGTAAATATGATTCATTTTTTACCCCGGGCAGTCAACCCCATCAATTCGAACCAGAACCTATCCTATTCAAGATATTTACGCCTTCTGTCGTGGAAACAACATTCATTTTCCCCAAGGGAATCAACCCCCCCCCACCAATTCGATTGAAAATCAATTCCGTCCAAGATATCATACGAAACTACCTATTAACAAACTTTCAACACTATTGCATCAAAATTACGCCCTTTATCGTGTAATCGTGTAAATATGATTTATTTCTTCCCCCGGACAGTCAACCCCCCCCACCAATTTGATTCAAAATCAATTCCATTCAAGATATCATACAAAACTACCTATTAACAAACTTTCAACACTATTGCATCAAAATTGTGCCCTTTATCGTGTAAACAACGCTAAAATACATAAGCTTATACATACTTACATATGAACATTATATATATATATATATATATATATATATATATATATATATATATATATATATATATATATATATATAGAGAGAGAGAGAGAGAGAGAGATATGAAATTGAGTTTTTGATTCCAAGCATCATAAAAAGGCATGAAACGAAAAACTATCTTGGTCCTAAGTCCAACTTTGCTAATCGCACCCATTTTAATAAGCAGGTTTTCAAAGTGAAAACCTGCTGAAAATATATAAAAACACTATTCTCCAAGTAATTCATCATTCTTTTACGAAAATGAATATTATATGTTGTACCAACATCGTTTGTATTTCACTGTAGTGCATTTTTTATGACTGTAGCAAAAATATAAGTCCTAATAAAACGTAAAAATCAAGTATGAAATTTATTTTTCTACTACAACTTACTACAAACTGTCTGAAAAAAATTGTGAGTAACAATTGGTTGGTGTCACTTGAAACAGCAGCCTTTATTTACAATACAAAATTTTATTTTCTTCAGTTATAGGCTGCAGGAGTAGTGAGAGTCTATATGAAAAAAATTTTTTGGGCTCTCACTACTACTGCAACCTATAACTGTAAAGAATAAAATTTTGTTGTTGCGATAATACAGTAAAAGCTAATCTATCGTAAAAATATAGGTAGCTATTCCAAGAAATCTCCAATTCATTTCTATGTGCAGATATTAGATATGCGAAAAAATTGATTTATTTTCAATACCCTTGGGAGTTTTTAAAGAATAATTGAAACGTTTTATTTCAACACTTTGAGATTTAGGAAGCAAATGCGAAATAAATATATTCCTCTCTGTTCGTACACGATACATATCATAGCGTTATTTCATTCTTGTATGTTATTGTATTTCTTTGCATTTGTTGCTTTTTTTCTTTTTATTGTCATTAATCTTTGCAATTACACTTTCTATAATCACTGTATTCAGTTTTTAGTTCTCGTTCACAGATACATGTATACATTATAAAAGCTGTCTTGTAAGTGAGCCTGTTTGGGAAATAAATGGTTTTTTTTTATTTTTTAGATTATTTAGAGAAATAACTATACTGGTGAAGACGTAGGGAGTTTATCCATTTCAAATTATAATCTCGAGTTGAAATTAATTTAGACATATGATTACCTACTTTACCATAATATGTTAAAGGATAGTATATTATTCAAAGTGTATATTATTATAATGATAGCTATTATTCAAAAGGGTGAAGTTTACGATATTAGCCGTAGGCGATTGTCGTAAATTGCCCGTGTGAACAATAGCTGTTATTTGAGAGTAAAATATCTACCATATTTTATTAGCGACAATTAGGTATTTATGAAAATACTTTCGTTCAGTGAAATATTCATTAAATATCTTTTGTAGTCGTATTTTCTGCGAAAATAATAAACTATTGCATTATATCGAAAGTTGACAGTGAAGTGCTGCAGTAATTTTGAATTCGATTCAGACCTCTCTTCTCAATATTTCCATTATAATCAAGTATCATATAGCAGAGATATAATCAATTCAATATTTATCAAACTGATTGTTTAGGAAAATTCTGCTACATTTTCATAATGCCCCAGGGAAACAGCATGGACCTTTTAGTAGCATCAATTCGAACTACTGTTCCAATATCGACAAAAGAAGCAACAGAGACCACGAAAATATCATAGAAACGTAGTAAAAAGTAAAAATTTCAAATCACTTTTATCTGAGCATAACTAGGCCAAGCTACAGAGATTTAGAGTGAGCATTTTGTGCAAAAAGTGTTAGAAGAAAACCAGCTCCGCCATTGTTTGTCAAATAGTTCTACATGATATAGTGATATGATTTTCACTCGACTTTATTATTTATATCTTTGTTATTAACAATTTTATGCAAAAAATCGCGTTTTTTTAGTTTTTTGCTTATAAAATTAAAACTATCAGAGTAATCGTGATGGTGTCAATAGACTTATTGTAGAAAATGAAAAGACGAAAAAAATGAGAGGTCGGACGACTCAATCAGACCCTCAGGCTGAGGGAAAATTGGAAAAAACTGGCCAAAATGCAGTTTTTTCAGAAGTTCATAACTCTGTTATTTTTTGAGTTGTAACGTAGATTCTCCGGCCAGTATTAGCTATTGATATGAACTTCATTTGTGCGAAGATCAGAAACTGTCCGATGATTAGTTTTTGATCTGTGGCCATTTGATTATGTTACTATGCAATTTTCCAGCAGACCTGAATGCGACAGGTATGGTCCGATTTCGATTTACTAAAAAGATTTTGAAAGTAGAATTCTCATAGTTCAAAACGTTCATCTTCGTTTTTCATAAAAACGCTGAGAAATATGTTAAAAATAAAGCTGAACATGACAAAAAACGGCCGAGCGCGTGAGAGTAGTTGAAGAGTGGGGGTTAAAAATTATTATCTGACAACGTTTAGAAATTACTGTCACGTTCAAAATGCCGACGCTTTCGAATGTCATACTTCTCCTTGCCTGCTGCTCTACCCCCACTCTTCAACTACTCTTACGCGCTCGGCCGTTTTTCGTCATGTTCAGCTTTATTTTTAACATATTTCTCAGCGTTCTTATGGAAAACCAAGATGAGCGTTTTGAACTATGAGAATTCTACTTTCAAAATCTTTTTAGTAAATTGAAATCAGACCATATCTGTCGCATTCAGGTCTGCTGGAAAATTGCATAGTAACATAATCAAATGGCCACAGATCAAAAACTATGCATCGGACAGTTGCTGCTCTTCCCACAAATAAAGTTTATATCGATAAATAATACTTACCGGAGGATCTACGCTACAACTCAAAAAATAACCGAGTTATGAACTTTTGAAAAAACTGCATTTTTGACGGTTTTTTCAAATTTTCCCTTAGATTAAGGGTCTGATCGAGTCGTCCGATCTCTCATTTTTTTCGTCTTTCATTTTCTACAATAAGTCTATTGACATCATCACGATTACTCTGATAGTTTCAATTTTATAAGAAAAAAACTAAAAAGAACGCGATTTGTTGCATAAAATTGTTAATAACAAAGAAATAAATAATAAAGTCGAGTGAAAAACATATCACTATATCATGTGGAACTATTTTACACACAATGGCGGAGCTGGTTTTCTTCTAAAACTTTTTACATGAAAAAATCTCTGTAGCTTGGCATAAAAATCTACATTGCTTACCGTACAGGGAATAACTTAAGAAATCATATAAAAATAAAAAACTCTATCGCAGCGAGCTGCATTAGAAAAGCAGGTTTTTGAAACGTATCCAGTTTGAAAAATTTATTCATTCAATTATGATTTTTATTCCAAATCCAAGAAACAAAAATTGCGTCCCCAGGTTCTTAAACACAACAGATTTTTTGTAAAATATGCGAATGGAAAATGTACCAGAAATCTTGTGGGAATTAACACATTTAGCAGTCTGCCAAAAGTTATTGCACAATTTCTTGGTCTTTCAAATCCTGTTCTATATACTGGCCACTGCTTCAGAAGAAGCTCTGCCACTTTCCTAGTGCCTAGACAGTGGCGCTGATATTTTAAAATTAAAGAGGCATGGAGGTTGGAAATCTTCCTCTGTTGCGGAGGGATATGTTGAAAATTCCATGAATAATAAAAAACTTATAGCACAAGAAATATTTGGTGAAACATCTAATGCAATGTGCGCCGCTTCCCAAATAACAGCAAGTTCGAGCAATGAAAAAAATATGTCGTCGGGAAATAATTGCAATAATTGTGTTATCAATATTTATAATAATTAATTAATTTATAATTTATGTTTTTAACTTGTATTATAACAGTTTAATGAATAGAATAATTCTTTTTGTCACTAATTTTGAAATACATTTTTCGTCATCAATTGCATAAAATTTTACTTTATGCAACTAGTTACAAAAAGTAAGACGTTTCATAATGTCAATCAGTTTTAAAAAGTGTCAGTTTATATGTCAGAATTAGAAAAAAATAGATTTCCAGTATTTTTATCTTATGTAACTACTGGTTTTTTCATGATTTAAACTAGTGTTTCATTATCAGGCGCAGTACTAGCAACCTCCGTATAATATAATTGAATAAACCAATGAACTAACGGTTGAACAATCCATGTCGATAAATATTTTCAAGTATTTTAGAATAAGTCCTATGTATGGAGATCTGAATAGAACGAAATCACGAATCAGTTCTCACCATTTATTCCCAGAACTTGCTTGCAAATCTAAACAGACATTGTAAATAACTCAATACGCGAATAGTATCCAGCTATATTGATAGGTATTCATGCAACGTCGAACGATTCAACGGAGCTAGTCTAGCTCCAGTCGAGATATAGAAATCAACCTCTTGGAAAAGTTGAAATGGAACTTATTTCCATTTAAGTCGTTTCGAGGAATAGCCAGAGAATGATTGAGATTGCATTTGGGTTCACCATAATTAACCAGTAATGTGAGTACTACTGCGTAGGCCTTTTTCACATCGGATTGAAGACGTAAATACGTTGTATTATGGATTAATGTAAAGATTTTTACTTTATATATATATATATATATTTATATATATATATATATATATAAATATATATATATATATATATATATATATATATTTATATATTTTATATATATATATATATATATATATATATATATATATATATATATATATATATATATATATATATATATATATATATATATATATATATATATATATATATATATACTATATATATATATATATATATATATATATATATATATATATATATATGGGGGCGTTCAAGTATTACGTAACGCAATTTGGGGGTGGGGGGTATTGTAAAACGTTACGCTGCGTTACAGGGGCGGGAGGGGGGTTCGAACAACGCGCTACGTAACATTGATTTTTATTGAAATAAAAAACTAGAGAATTTGAATCTCCGAAGTTGTTAACTCTTTTCGTTTATTTTTTACGGGGAATCCCTCGATTGTATTGTAAGTCAGTTTTATTTTGTTGTCCCAAGTTGGCAACTCTATCCGTTTATGTTTTATGGGGAATACCTCGACTGTATTATTCGTCTTTTATATTTTGTTTCCGTTGCCAGTTTTCATTAAGTGTTTTAAACACGTAATACACAGGAGCGAAACTACGAAACTATCTACCTACATACATACAAACATATATATACATATATATATATATATATATATATATATATATATATATATATATATATATATATATATATATATATGTATATATATATATATATATTATATTATATTATATTATATACATATGTAGAGAAAGAGAGACTTTTGAAATTGGGTTTTTGATGCCAAGCATCCTGAAATGTCATGAAACGAAAAACTATTTGTGTCCTAGGACCAACTTTGCTAATCGCACCCATTTCAATAAGCAGGTTTTCAAAGTGAAAACCTGCTAATAAGCGAAAATTGAATAATGCATGAGAAAAATAATGGTGGATGAAGTTAGCTAAAAATGTATGCAACGACAGGGCTGAGTCAGGAAAACGGCATAATTAAATGTAAGATTAGTAGTAAAAGTTTATTAGGACAAATTTGAGCCCTTTTCAACATATCACATTATGTATGATTGTTTATCAAATAAAAATCCCTTGTTTTGTTTATTATTAACGAAAACACGATTAAAACAATAGAAACGGTATTTTAGCAACTTTCCGGTACTTTGCGCAACATATTTGTGACTTTTAGGTAAAAATGGTCGCTTGGGTGTTACGTAACGTTTATAGGGGGTGGAAGGGTTCATGAAAACGTTACGGAGCGTTACATAGGGGGGAGGGAGGGTCAAAAATCTTCAAAAATTGCGTTACGTAATACTTGAACGGCCCCTATATATATATATATATATATATATATATATATATATATATATATATATATATATATGTATTCATATATATATATATATATATATATATATATATATATATATATATATATGTATTCATATATATATATATATATATAGGAGGGAAGAAAGTGGTAGTTGCTGACTAGTTAGAACCGAACCAGTAAATAGTGGGGAATGCAGCAAAGTAAATGAGAACTCTTTAAAGGTTGTCCAAGCTTTCGGAATTCTTTAATTCCATCATCAGGGAAACTACAAAAATTATGGTACACTTCAGCAAAATTCATAAGACTTAGCGGAATTTCAACTTACCGATTTGATGAGAATGGTTACTAAGATGTATATGAAACGTCTCAAATTGACACATAGTTAAAATGAATTGATACTATACTAAATTAAAATATATAGAATTGTTATTAAAATTGTTGATACATGGTTTAAAATTATAAAATCCTTAGTACTTTCACGTGATTAGTACAGTCATTAAAATTATCACAGGTTAGAATGAAACTGATTGACATTTATGTCACATTAAGGTTGGAACTGAAACTATGAATATCTATGGATCAACTGTTTGAGAGATGGAAATGTTATTTCTATGGAAATTTTTACCTATTGTTAATAAATATGAATAGATCTCACTTAGATGATCTATGTCTGTTCTTTTGTTCATACAGTCATTCTGTTCAAAAATATGCGCCATTTCTAGAAAAGATCTCTTCTTGTAATTTGACTCTATTGATAATACTTTTAAGTCATCATAACCAATATGGTGGTCAAATTTGTGAGCATGTGATGCTAAAGCACATCTTTCAAGATGTAATCTGCAATCACTTTTATGGGAGATGATTCTAGCTCCAACTGGTCTTGAGGTTTGACCAACATAATACTTATTACAATCCAAACAAGGAATACCATAAACAACATTAGTCTGCGAAATCGTCGGGACGATTATATATATATATATATATATATATATATATATATATATATATATATATATATATATATATATATATATACTTTTTGATAATTATTAGCTATAACAGGCTTGGTGAATCTCAATAATCTCGATTTTAATGAAAAGTTGACGTTTCGCCACGACAATCGTGGTTTTTTCAAAACTTTTGAAAATTTTGAATTGTTAGAAGAGACTACCATGTTTTATCAAAAATTTTTTCGGCTGTAGCCGTTCTCTGTTATTTATTACGGGCTATTCAGTCCAATATTAACATTCAAATCTGTTATTAGATGGTAAGGGAAACCACAGAAACCTTTACCCACGTAATGTTCTAAATAGGTTCAAATTATTTTGATTTTGAAAAGTCAAAGAATAGGGTACTATTTATCTTTTTTTCAAAATTTTTTTATTACGGCTGTGGCCGTCTTCAGTTATTAATTATGTGCTATTTAGTCCAATATCAACAGTCAGGTCTGTTGATATTAGATGGGAAGGGAACCACATAAACCTTCACCCACGTAATGTACAAAATAGGTTCAAAATATTTGAATGTTGGATTTGTCTTCAAAAAGACATTACTTGTAATTTTGGAGATCACATTACGTGGGTGAACGTTTCTGTGGTTCCCTGCCCATCTAATATCAACAGACCTGACTGTTGATATTGGACTAAATAGCACGTAATTATTAACTGAAAACGGCCACAACCATAATAAAATTTTTTTTGAAAAAAACATAAATAGTACCCTATTCTTTGACTTTCATAATCAAAATAATTTGAACCTATTTCGAACATTACGTGGGTAAAGGTTTCCGTGGTTTTCCTTACCATCTTATAAAAACAGATTTGAATGTTAATATTGAACTGAATAGCACGTAATTAATAACAGAGACGGCCACAGCCGAAAATTTTTTTGATGAAACATAGTAGTCTTTTTCAACTATTTTTTTCAAATCAGTAAATGTCAAAGAAATTTCAAATTTTCCAAAAGATTCGAAAAAGCCACGAAAGTCGTGGCGAAACGTCAACTTTTTAATAAAATCGAGTTTCTTGAGATTCACCAAGTCGGTTATTGCTAATAATTATCAAAAAGTTAAAAATAGTTCACAGTCAACAACAATTCAAATAAATAATTATATATCAATATATATATATATATATATATATATATATACATTTATATATATATATATATATATACATATATATATATATATATATATATATATATATATATATATATATATATATATATATATATATATATATATATATATATATATATATATACATATATATATATATATATATATATATATATATATATATAGGTACATATAGGTATATATAGGTATATATTGTACATTATGGAAAAGGAAAAAAAATTTGATTGCTAGGTCAGAAAGACTTTGGTAATATCCATTCAAAACTTGATGAGAGTCTTACTTATAAAATCGGATTTCAACGTACTGTCAGTAGAATGGTTAAGGAGTGTTTTTTTTCTGGACTAACCAATTGTCGCTCATTAAGTTATGCTTTTTGTCGGTAAAGAGATTGCTAAATTGAAAAAATATTTTATTTATAAAGTTCCGCTATTGCTCTCTATCGTTCCGCGAACCCCCAGGGGTCCGCGTACCACAGGTTGAGATCCACTTTTCTAGAGGATTGAATCATATTTTGGAGAAACACGCTTATATAGTTAAGCCAACTGAAAAATAAAAAATCATTTATTTCATTTAAAAAATTTGTCTCCTCATAAAATTTACATGAAAATCGTTTTTTTAGGAGTAAACTAAAATGATTCAGAAAATTGAAAATATTTTATGAAAAATAAGCCAAATTATGAACCCCTCTGATCTTGCATATACATTCCTTCCCGGACTTTCTCACAACACTAACATAAACACCTTTCTACATCAAAGTAAACCATAAAAAAACCATGAGAAAAAATATGACAGTAGTTTAACAGTTGAATATATTCAAGTATAACTATATTATAAAATTTTCCCCATTCATTGTCGGATAATTCAATTAAAATATCTGAACAATTCAATTTCCTTAATATTAAATGATGGGTTTATCTGGAGTATTCTCAAGGTTTCTCTCGTATGTCAAGTTGACAGACAATACAGAGAAATTTCAATGTCATTGTTGACTTGAATTGCTCATTTAGCGCTTGTTGCTTCATTTATACCGTGGAAGTCTTGTAAATGATCTGATTGTTTTTTGTTTCTTGCGCCTTTGTTTATGTTAGCACACCTTTCATTTAAATACTAATTCTCGATATTATGTTGGTACTTCTTTGTTGTTTATTAATAACTATTTTCGAGCTTACATTTTATAATGAGCTGAAATAATTTAATTTTTCTTTTCGTTTTTCTTGTGTTTATTTGGGTACATCAATAAGATTTAATGGATCTCTTGTCTAAGCACTTCGTTAGCTCAGTAGTAATAGAAACAGATCAGCACTTCGCTTGTTAATTATCTTTTGAGACTTGACTGACAAAAAAGCTATTAAGTTCTGCTTACATACCTTCATAGTAGGGGAGCCCAAGCGGGGACTTTGGGATTTACTCAAGCGCGGCAGAATAACATAGGTATTAAGGGAAACCTTGCACCGTGTTAAGTCTCCCCCACCATACATGAACCCTTAATATGGGGGCTCGTCGACGGCAGCCGATCAGATTAATAAAAAATATCGATCGTTCGACAAACTCGAGCACGTCAGATTAAGGCAAGGTGAGTTAATTACAGAAGATTATGCATTTCACTAATCTGACTATTTGCACGTGGCATAAGGAAATAGGAGAATAAAAAATGAAGGACACCCTACTGCGTAGCACTAGGAATGATAAAACCCCTCGGCGCATGTGCATGTCGTCAATATTTTTTGAATGTACCTATTATATAAATTAAATAACAATGAAAGTCGATTTTACGAATGAAATGAAGAAAAATTGCAATAAATGTATTAATAAGTCGATATTACGAATAAAATCCGTGAAAATTTAGCAAAAAAATTCATTGTTTGACTGTCGAATTTGAATATCCTATCCCGGCTCATTTTGCTGCAAATTATGAATCAAATTGATAAGATATCTCTATGGATGGGAAGCAGACACAGACGCAGAATCAAGCTTAAGCTATCAACGTCGCTTGGTTACCGTGGCACACAGAGCACTTCGACGCATGTTTTGTAGGACTTCGTACATATCAACCTTGGCGCATGCGCATGTCGTAATGCCTATCTAAAAAACGCTATAAATGTTTATTCTTCGTTGGGAAAAAATTGGAAACAAAACTTCTCTGATGAAATCATATGTATTTCATCGATATCCGTTGGAATTTTTAAAATCGGACCAGATCCCAACTTTTTGTAGTGAGAATTTAGCTTCACTTCGGGGTAAAAACGCAATATTTTTTTATTCTTCGTTGGGAAAAAGTGGTAATTCAAATTCCCTAATGAAATCATATGTGTTTTATCGATATCCGTTGGAATTTTTAAAATCGGGCCAGTTACCAACTTTTTGTCGTGAGACTATAACCCCTTTAGCTTCGCCTTGGGGTAAAAAGTTGCAAAAAAAGTCATCTTGACATTCTCGAGCAAGGTTAAATTTTGATTTTTATTTTGAGGAAAATGTCACGATTTTTTTTTGCATTTTTGAATATCGGCGATGAGTTTTGGTCTCGTACGGTCACCCCCACCATGCAAACCGGCAGATTAACTTACCTTCCTTATCAGAGACGATGTGGGGTGTATGAACTATTAATATTTGACGCACTGGAGTAGGTATGTCTACATAACGATTTTTTTTACATTTTTGAAGATCTGCACACGTTGAACAAAATGAAGGGAGAATATGGCCTTTGCTACAGAGCTCTGCCTCCCGAGCGATATATAGTCCAGAAGCCATATACATTCTACCTGGACTCAATTCCAAAGTTAAAAAAATTTTTGTGGGGTGATAATAGAGGGTGTCTTTGCTAAATTTTTGAACTCGAGAACCCAGAGATTTTTTCGGGGGGCAAAAAACCGCGATTTTTTCGGATCGTTACTGGTTTTCTTCCTATATCTTCTAAACCAGATGGTTTAGTGAAAATCCGAAAAAACCACGTGAAAGAGCATTAAATTGTCTTCAAAATTATTTCTGGGTTAATAATTCCCGAAATACAAGCGAACAAAAAAAAGGTATATATTTTCAAGGGGTACGCGATGAAAAAAAGGTTGAGAACCACTGCTCTAGAATCACATCTCGGCGCGATGCAATTCGCGCGAAAAATACAGCCTTATTGACGAAGCTCTGCTTTTTTCACGGTTTTCATTTTGAATAAAGATGATATTATATTCAACCAAGCATCATAAAAACATTATAGACTTCAAATAATCGATTTCATGTTAACTGCGTCCCTGTGTGTCGGATAACCCAAGACAAGCGGATATTGACTACTTACTTTTTTTTCGTTATTTTTATCTGCGACTCCGCTGTTAAAGGCCTCCGGCAATAGACGCATCCGGTCTAATAGATAGCAGTCGAGGCTACTCAACTGGATGGCCGCTCTGCTAGTTTCAATAGACTGGCCGTCTCTCAATTTATGCTTTGTACTTGGTATGCAGGTTGTGTTTCCCTATAATTGACAATTATGGAAAAATCTGAGTTCAAGCTGTTTTCTCTTCTACGAAAATATATTGAAAATATTCATCAAATTAATGTTAGAATTTTTTTAGAATTTATTTCACTGACAAAGTAGTTCTGTTTTTCTTTTCATGAAATACTGAGTTTATTAATTGATCTGTTTATTTATATGTATACAGATATTTGAGGTTTTGATTTTTGGCGATAATGGTCAAATCATCAACAAAGAAAGCATGCAAATGGTGCTCTTCTGTCCTGCTTAATTCCTTCGAAGTATTGAGGAGGAAAAAATCCTTCAAAAGTGTTGAAGAAGTCACGAATTTCGTGACGAAACGTTGACTGTTTAATAAAGTCAGTTTTCTATCTTAAATGGCCTGTTATTGCTAAGACATATTTAAAAGTATATATATATATATATATATATATATATATATATATATATATATATATATATATATATATATATATATATATATATATATATAGGTATAAGTTTAGTCGACTGACTAATTGCGTTGGGATATTTGGGTATGAAATCAATAAAACAAGCGTGCCTACTCTTTTTCTCGAGCTATAGCTTTTGGAAATCTTCATTTTTCTTTAATCAGGAGCTGCTGTAAAAAGATCCAGTAGTAAATAAAAAATAACGAAAAGGTTAGTACAGAAACTCACAAATTTAGGATTTGTTCACAAATTGTAATAATAATCTCCAACATATTAAAATAACGACAAAAAAAACATGGCACAAGCTGATGAACAATTCAGGTCAAAAACAACAATTTCACACAAATGGAAATTACCCACTCGTATAATGAAATGAACTATAATGTGAAATACCATTGTTTTTTAGCTTTTGCTACTGGGCCTCGCTCTTTTTTTCCATTTCTTCTTCAGATGTGTGTGAGCGAGACTGAATGCTAAATTCATAGAGAGGAACTACTTCCGCGAGATCGGAGGATGCACTTATATGTACAAGTGCATTAAGAGTGGCAAATGATGAATTTCGAGTGTTTAATTCCTCCCTCAATGAAGTATGTAGGAGGCGGGCTTTGAGTTTTGGTGAAGAACTCCTCCAGATCAGAGGATATATGTACAAGTGCATTAAGGAGAGTGAGACAGAATCTTCATGGAAGAGAGTAGGTAGGGTTCAGAATATAATACTGATAACTTTATATGGAATTGAGAACTAACTTTTCATAGGTTAAAATAAAATATATTGAATAAACGCGTTTCGTCATAACATTGACTTCATCTCGTACCAAATAAAGGTATTACAAAACAATATATACAAAAAATTGAACTAAACAGAGGGGTTCCTAGAGAAACTAAATAACAATATGAACAATTCATTCAGAGCTATTGGTAGGTATATTAAACATAATTAAGGAGAGGAGAAGGGTTTACTTCAATCTGGTCGTTAACTAGGTTTCCGTAATTTTTATATTTATTGATGTAAAGGGATTCCCACAGTTGGTTTTGTGTAGAGTATTCTCTCACTGTAATATATTATAGTTATGATTGAAGGTATAGTTTTCTTGAATAAGATGTCACGCATAATTAGAGTCAGTTTTCTGCTTAATATAGCTACCTTGGTGTTCGTGTATTCGAGTTTCGAAATTTCTAATTGTACGTCCTATATAGAATTTTTCACAATCGTTACAGTTGAGTCTATAAACACCAGCAGGTTGATCTCTATGAATTTTTGATTTGTTGTTTTTTATCAATTTTCCAATTGTTGTTTTTATGTGAAACTTCGTTTATGAAGAAACAATTTCAGGTTTTGAAAGGTTTGCCCAAGTATGTTGAACTGTTAAATACTGTACTTTTCTCGGATATAAGTGGATAAACTTCTGAATTGTATTTTTTCTTCTGAATAAGACTGTCTATATATTTTATTTCAAAATGTGAAAAGTAAGTTTTTATTTCTTTAGAAAGTTAGGAATATGAGTTTTCACCAAGTGAAAACAGATAATTTATGGCTCAAAGAAAGTGAGGTGGGGTTCTGAGGATAGATACTGGCCCAGCAATTACGTTATAAGTTTACAAGTAGTGACTTACATACGTCTCTGAGAGACCAAGCTGGTTAGTCAAGTACATAGGTACGCTGGCTAGTATTTGGAAGTGTCGGGTTCAAACCCCGTGGCCGACTGGTCTGCCATGAGGTTTACTCATGGTTATGTAAGTCACTGCTGGCATACTTACAAGGCAAATGCTGGGCCAGTATTAATCCTCTAAACCCTATCAACACTTCCTTATGTTCCATAAAGATACTGTCTCACCTATCCTTAATGCACTTGTACGTACAATTGTATCCTTTGATCTGACAGAAGGAGTTAATCCCAAACTCAAGCTGCCCGCCTACCTGACACACACTTCAGGAAGGAATGAAACAAGGGTGTTTCTTCTTTTCGTCTCTGAGGTAATGAAATCACTCAGTTCAATACAGTCATCCACAGGATTTGAACCTTGGACCTCCCGAATGCTAGTCCTCAGCCAAACACCCAAATCATCTTGATCAGCTACTCAGTATGAAGCAATTTATTTAAAGAACATTTTATCAGTATTAATTTTTGATGTTTATAATTCATATCTGCAGTAAACTTTTTTGGATTTATAACTTATGAGTAGATCACCTTACGAAAATATTATGTTACGTTTCTTGAGGTTTAAAGCTAATAAATAACCATATATTACATATACACAATACCCACAATTAATTATTTCATGACATATTCACCTAGTAGCTTAATATCCACGTTCGAGAACATGTTTGAGCAACGATAAATATCATCTCAACCAAGCATATGACGGTCATAAATCTTTTTAAGATTATCAGAGATGCGAAAAATGTCGTCGACTTACCCAACTGTAACTGTATTTATTTTGAGCTATACCAGAGTTAATTATTTAAGTCGTTTAAGTGAAAAACATGTGTAACTGTGAAATCTGTTTTTTAGTTGAATGAATTGCAACTGTATTTTATCTTAATATATTTAAGGAGAATCAGTAGAAACATTTCCTAGAAAAATAATTAATTCAGGTAGAGGAAAAATAAGTATTTAAGATTGTTCCTTAAAAAATATTAGATATATATTTCAAGATTTTGAAAACATTGAGGACAATGTTTTATATACAAACGATGCATAATCAAGATATGTGGGACTTGATTAGCTCACTCAGCTTCCATCACTTAATTCACAAACTTTAGCTCTTCAACAAATCATTGAATATTTAAAAACTAGAAGTCAATTATAACGCAGCCTTGACACATATTTTTTTTAAAAATATGAAATTTGAGTATCTTAAGTAATGACCATGTCACTTGCACTTATACAAATATGACTAATAGTTTTTTTAACTGCTTCATATTCTTCTAAACTCAAAAAATTTTTTTGTCAAAACGTCTAGAAATTTAGTACCCCCTTACACTTAAATTGAACAATATTATCAACGTTTTATATAAAATTGATGCATAATCAAGATATTTCAGAATTTTAGTTTCAGTTAGGTTTCTTTATTAATGAAAATTCAAGTTGCAACCAAAAAGAGAGTTTTGAAGAAAAATGCTCAGTTCAGTTCAGTTTATTGAGCATGTTATACATAAGTTTACATTTGTCATTATAAAAAAATATCTTGTATACTACAACATATAACTAAAACTAAATCACAATATGAAATTAAATTAGTTGCACAGTTACAAATAACAAAACACAGGACATATAAAAAAAAATTTTTTTAAATTAAAATGATATAAAAATAATGTACAAATTTTCAATTATGATTTAAAGCTGTCATTTGTGAACTGTATATTTAGAAATTCACCGAAATCAAAGAATGCGTTTTTAATTAGAAACAACTTTATTACGTTTTTGAATTGTTTAAGAGGAAGTTCTTTCACTTTTTGCGGGAGTTTGTTAAAAAACACTTTGCTGTAGTAATTGTAACAGGATTTACTAGAGTTTAGGCGTAGAATATCTATATGAATTAGACTATTTTGTCTAGTGTAATAATCATGAATTTCATTATTCAGAATGTAGCTATTGTTGGATCTAGCATGTAAGAGACAAGAGAGAATATATAAAGAGGGAAAAGTGAGAATATTATACTCAGTAAAAGTGCTTTTAACATCGTCTCTGTATTTTTTTTTGCCATAATTCTCATAACTTTACGCTGCAGTCCAAATATTCTGTTGAGGCCTCGGTAGGCCAGCGGTAAGGTGAACCGCCTTATACCGTTTGTAAAACCGAGGATTGTGGGTTCGAGTCCCACCTCGCTCTTGGGTGTTGTGTATGTCCGGAATTTAGTGGTTTATTTATGATGATAAATTGTTGGGTAATGTACATCGTTTACAAGCCCATTGGCCGTTCGGAACCGGCGTTAAACTGTGAGTCCCTCGAGTTAAAAAAAAAAAAAATATTCTGTTAGCATGAGTGCTGTGACCCCAACCTGTTAAAACATAGCACATATGTGATTGAATGAGAGCAAAGTAAGCCGCCCGTATCACATCCACAGGTAAACATTTCACTAAGTTGCGTAGGAGAAAGATATTTCTAGATAAATTCGATGGACGATGAATCAACTCTGTGGTAGTTCATATTTATATTAAAAATTAAATAATAAGAAAACAACTTGTCTAAAAACCACAAAATGAAAATAACTTTTTTTTTATTTTTATTCGATGTATTTGCAATTATGTATTCAGTCTTGATAATGCTGTAACAGGCGAAACTAGTCGAATAAAAAAAAAAGTTATTTTCATTTTGTGGTTTTTAGACAAGTTGTTTTCTTATTATTTAATTTTTAATATATTTCTAGATATCTTTTTTGCGAGACAGTCAATGTGCCCCTCCCAGTTCAGGTTAGGACACATAGTTAGTCCCAGGAACTTAACACTTTTAGGATTCTGAAATGTGTTTCTGTGAGTGAATAACATTTTCGCGGTTTTGTTAAGATTTACGCTCAGCTCGTTTAGACAGAACCATTCAAATAGAAGTTCCCATATGTAGTCTTCCAAAAGCTTATGATAAGGAAAGTAATTTGAAAATAGACTGAGCACATTCAGAAGGAAGAATTTATCGAGACAATAAATTTGATACTTCAGTGAATACTCAAGATATCAAAAAATATCGTCCTAAAAACCATGCAGGATTTAACCAAGATGTTTTCACACAAAGAGACCAATCTCAATTTTCTGAAGAAAGTCTGTCGGAGGAAGTCTCAAACGTTTGATTGAAGGTGAATTCTGAAACTCAAATGGACGAAAGTAGTTTCACACAAAAAATTATTGAGCCTAGTGTCAAGAGATTCAAGGATTCGGAAGTACAAGTAAATACTTTAAATCAGACAGAGTTTTATATATTCAATTGACAAAAAGCAGTAAAGTTGACGATACCAGTTCTCTTCATTTTTCTGACATTGTGTGATGAATTTGTATCTTTCCAACCTATCACCTTCTCTGTATTTTCTCTGGAGTAAGTTTTCACATGCATATCGTTTCACACTTTCACCTGAAACTAACATTGTTATGTAAAACTAAAAAAACTATCAAATCTCTCATATAACCCGTGTTCAAAATTGGTTTTGAAGAGTCATGTTTTGACGTTATCACCTAAACTCCGCTACTATGTCAGATCCCAATAGGGAGTATTGTAGTGGTATTGGTAGTAAGGTTGAAAGTTGAAGCAGATAATATTAACCCATCATTAATTATGAAATTATCTCGGATTTTCCGATTCGGCAATGTATTTTGTTTACAAAATTAATGGCCTTTTTTAATCTATTCATAAATTTCATCGATCAAGTTCGTAAATACGAACCGGACAGTACAAAAACCTTGAATTTTAGTGAATATATAACTCATTTGTGAATACGCCAATAAAATCCATGAATTTTGCATAGTTACCGCGTATTGATAGGTGAATATACCCTGACGATGTTGTATAATCATTTTGGTGTTTCGCTTCGTGTCAAAATCTGAATGTTTTACTGACGATTCTTTCACAACCCTATTTCAAAAAAAATTTACTTGAAGTTCCGTTTAATTTTTCGTACATGCAACGTTTTGGTTATAGTTCTGGCAGTGTTGTTTATTTGCTACATTATCGTTACGAATACCAACTCGAGCAAACGAAATTAATCGTTATACTGACCTCTTCACTCCAACTATGTTCTTGAATCATCACTCGACCTGCGCTCTCGAGATGTTTCGCAAAATACATCTCATAATTCGGAAGTATAATCTATTATTTTCGAAGTTCTTGTGATATTATAATTGATTATATAACTCATATGAGAATAATCACATATAATTTCGCAAGAGCATCGTATTTTGCGAAACATCACGAGAGCGCAGGTCGAGTGATGTTTTAAGAAAATACGTCGAGTGACGAGGTCAGTATAACGATTATTTTCGATTGCTCGATTGTATTCGTTACGATTATATATCGAATAAAAATTATTAATTCTTGTTGACAAACGTCATAACATTATCGAAAATATTCACATTTTGACACAAGGCGAAACACCAAAATGATGATATCAAGTCGTCAAGGATATATTCACTTATCAATACGCAGTAGTTATGCAAAATTCATGGATTCTATTGGCTTATTCATACATGAGTTATATAATCCAATAGAATCCGTGAAATTTGCATATTTACCCCGTATTGATAGGTAAATATACCCTTGACGACGTTGTATAATCGTTTTGGTGTTTCGCCTCGTGTCAAAATGTAAATGTATTCATAATGACGATTTTTTGACGTCTTAAAAAGTTAACAATCAAATGAAGTTTCATTTAATTTTTCAATATGAAACGCTTTGGTTGTAGTTCTGGAGGTGTTGTTTATTTGTTATATAATAGTAACGAATGCCAACTCGAGCAAACGAAAATAATCGTTATACTAACCTCTTTACTCGACGTATTTTCTTAAACAATATAAGTGAAGATTCATCAAAAGTAATGATCACCATTTTTGATGAAAACAATACATCACTTACAATTTTCGAAGAAAGTAGATTGATCCTATTGAAGATTGCGTCTATTACCAAGTTTAATTATCCATGAGGTGTTATTTTCATTAATGTACTTGTTAATCAAATGATTAATTTGTAATGTTCTGTTCTGATTGTATCGATATTACTCTATTTATCCTCTCATGCAGAAATATGAATATATATCAAAAAATTAATTCATATTGAACTTGTTTTAAAGAAATGTCGCATAATAAATCATAAAATTCAATAATATTTTGGTGCTCGTTTGAAAAGCGTGATACAAATTGATAATTGATGTATAATAATCATTATTTTTTTCAGTTGATGAGTGGAAAATGTAAAAGGCGAATGAATCCACTGCGAAGGTATTCGCTTTCAGTTTTTACTACGCTGTAATTTTTCAATATTATTCATTGGATATTACGGAATTTATTTAACACGTGCGTTGATTCTATTTCCGCTTTACGAATTCTTGTAGGCTAAGTATTATCATGAGGAAATTGAGACCACTATTATACCATTTTAGTAAGCATATATATATATATATATATATATATATATATATATATATATATATATATATATATATATATATATATATATATATATATATATATAATATATATATATATATATATATATATATATATATATATATATATATATTTAGTTTTGGTTTCTCTTTGACCTAATATATATTTTTTTCGTAATATGTTCTTGGTGTTAGGTCACATTAAATGATGAATTTTAGTTGTCGTGCAAATGATTGTTTATTGAGGTTTCGGCCATTTTATGGCCTTTTTCAAAATCTATGAACCTTAACGTAGATAATCAACAAATTAAAATGAAACATAGAAAAAAAACATTTTTACTGTAATAATGTAAAAATGTTTTATTCTCTATGTTTCATTTTAATTTGTTGATTATCTACGTTAAGGTTTATAGATTTTGAAAAAGGCCATGAAATGGTCGAAACGTCAATAAACAATCATTTGCACGACAAGTAAAATTCATCATTTAATGTGACCAAACACCAAGAACATATTACGAAAAAAGAAAAAAATATATATATATATATATATATATATAAATATATATTTATTTCTTTATTTATTTGATTTGTTGTTGCCTGTGAACTTTTTTTAACTTTTTGATAATTATTAGCAATAACAGGCTTGGTGAATCTCAAAATTGTAGAAACTTTAGCCTTCATAGAAGAAAGACTTTTACACCAATCTGAAAGGTATTTCATTGTAAACTATGTCAGAAAATCATTTCGATAACAATGAAATTTTTTAAAAACAATCCGATTCCGCCAATGCAGCAGCTTCTGTTAACTCTCAAGTTTTATGCAACAGGTGGTTTTATATATCTATTGGAGATTTTGGAAATATTCATGAGTCAACTGCTGCCAGAATAATTCATAGGGTTACCTCTGAACTAGCCAGTTTGGGACAACAATTTATTTGTATGCCTTCTACACAGGAAGAGAAGACCCGTGAACAAGTACAATTTCAGGAGAGCACGTTTTCCTAGAGTTCTTGTTGCGATAGATTGCACACATATAAAAATTCAAAGCCCTGGTACGTTTAAACAAGGTTCTTAAATAAAATCATTAATATAGTTGTACTTTTTACGGGGTCCAAATGCAGAAGTTTTCAGGAATAGAAAAGAGTTCTTTTCCTCAAATGTGCAGTATGTGTGTGATGTCAGTTACAAGATTCGATATATAGTTGCTCGATGGCCTGGCTCTTCCCATGATGCCAATATTTTTGACAATTCCGATATTAAACTACGCTTCAAAGGAAACGAATTTAGAAATACTGTATTATTAGGTGATAGTGCATATCCACTAAGACATTACATGATTACACCGATTCTAAATCCTCAAAATGAAGTGGAAAATCTTTTTAATGAGGCTCAAATTAGAACCACAGGCACAATAGAAAGAACATTCGGCATTTGGAAGCGGCGTTTCCCTTCTCTTTCGATTGGCTTGAGGTGTAGGATACCATTTTATAAAAAATTTTATTAAAAAGTTGACGTTTCGCCAGGACATTCGTGACTGTTTCAAAATTTTTGAAATATAGAAATTTCTTTGACATTTATTGATTTGAAAAAATTTTAATAGTTAAAAAAGACTACTATGTTTCTCGGCTGTGGCCGTTCTCTGTTATTTATTACGTGCTATTCATTCAAATATTAACATTCAAATCTGTTATTATCAGATGGTAAGGGAAACCACAGAAACCTTGATCTACCCACGTAATGTTCGAAATAGGTTCAAATTATTCTTATTTTGAAAAGTCAAAGAATAGGGTACTATTTATCTTTTTTTCAACAGAATTTTTTATTATGGCTGTGGCCGTCTTCAGTTACTAATTACGTGCTATTTAGTACAATATCAAAAAAATTTAAATAAAGTCATAAGTGATAGAACAGATATGAAACATTCATGTTTAATATACGCAGATTTAATTCTTTAATTTTTCTAAGAAACAACGTAAATCAAAACAAAATAATTCAACAAACAAACTCAAACCATAACATTTGATCTTCTTCAATAAAATCTAGACATCTAGAATTTTCAATTTTTTTAAAAGAAGGTATAGTTTAAAACATGTGATCTCCAAATTCACACGTAATGTCTGTTTAAAGACAAATCCAACAATCAAATATTTTAAACCTATTTTGTACATTACGTGGGTGAAGGTTTCTATGGTTCCCTTTTCATCTAATATCAACAGACCTGACTGTTGATATTGGACAAAAAAAAATCTTGAGGAATACTATATAATAATAACAGATTTGAATGTTAATATTGGACTGAATAGCACGTAATAAATAACAGAGAACGGCCACAGCCGAGAAATTTTGATGAAACATAGTAGTCTTTTTCAACTATTCAAATTTTTTCAAATCAATAAATGTCAAAGAAATTTCAATATTTCAAAAGATTTGAAAAAGCCACGAATGTCGTGGCGAAACGTAAACTTTTTAATAAAAGTTTTTTTGAGATTCACCAAGCCTGTTATTGCTAATAATTATCAAAAAGTTATATATATATATATATATATATATATATATATATATATATATATATATATATATATATATATATATATATATATATATATATATATAGTATACCGTTTTAGATTTTTTTTAAAATACAGACTTGCAGTATTTAAAAATACTATACTTAATATTCTTTACTTGAATCAAGTATGCTATACTAGGTTGGGGTGTCGCCGTGTACTCCCATCTGAGACCGCTTGATGTGATACAGAAGAAAATTGTGAAAGTACCGTTGTTTCTCTAACAATGCATTTAATTCCTTGACAGACACTTATAAAATGTACCTAACTGATATAAAATCCATTAAAATCATAAAATCACTATTCAAAAAGTATATTATCTATCTAGGTAGAAATGGCACAAAAGAACTTATTGAGAATTGAGAAAGGACCTTCTTCTCCTTTCACCGCTATTTGAAGAACTAGATTGTTGTTCTGCTATATGTATATGTATATATATATATATATGTGTGTGTGTGTGTGTGTATGCGTCTTTATATAAAGGTGTAATGCCCATCCACAACAGAAATTTTTTTAATGGGCGAATAACTTCTTGTTTATTTGGGCGCAACTATTGAAAAGAATCACTCAATGTAAATTGTATGTTTTTACTGCTAATAAACATTATTATTATTATTAAATTATTATTCACTCTTTTCAACTTCAAAAAGGAGAAGTTTATATGTCTATATCTATGTCTGTGGGCGAATAACTTCTTGTTTATTTGGACGCAATTATTGAAAAGAATCACTCAATGTAAATTGTATGTTTTTACTGCTAATAAACATTATTATTATTATCATATTATTATTTACTCTTTTAAACTTCAAAAAGGAGGAGTTATATCTATGTCGGTAGGTTTTTTTTATTCGTATTTTAATCGAAAATAATAGACTATTGTATCTAGAGTCAACAGTGAACTGCGGGAGCTTATCGAAGGCTTGGATATGTGTGAAAGTATAATTTTACTATCCGAAAAATTGAATTTTTCTGTTTTTTTTTACATTTTCAAAAATTTCACCTTTTTTCTGTTCGCTTATTTCTCGAGTATTATTGAGCAAGAAATACTTTCAACTAAATAATTTAAAAGAAATTCAGAACTCAGAGAGTATTACATCTTATTTTATAAAACAGACAAGAGCAAAGGTCATACCTGAAAATCAATTAGTTCGTTTACAAGGGGTAATTTACTATTATGGGCGGAACTTATTTCAAGAATTTCAAGAAGGTCAAGGCGCTTTCCTTTGTTGCCTATAAATGCAACAATTGGGTTTTGTTGAAGTCCAAGAAATGATTAGATTTTATGCAATGTTCGGAGAAGCCAGTGGTATTTTTATCTTGTAAAATTGACTTTTTATGTTCTTCAACACGAATGTTTATATTCCTTCCTGTTTGTCCATTATAGAAAGCAGGACATTCGTCGCAAAATATTTTGTAAACACCACTGTTTTCTCCGATGTTCGATTTTTCTTTATTTTTGACAAAGGATAACTTCAATTTTCATTTATTTGTACAAATTGTTTTAACGTTATTTTTCGATAGCCAAATTTTGCTACTCAAATTCGGTACATAATTAATTGGGAATTATTTTTGTTCTTCATTAATAGTTTGCGCAAACTATTAATGAAGAACAAAATACAAACACGAGTTTGAGTAGCAAAATTTGTAACAGACTATCGAAAAATAACGTTAAAATAATTTGTACAAATTAAAGAAACTTGAAGTCATTCTTGGTCAATAATAAAAAAAAATCTAACATCGGAGAAAATAGTGGTGTTTACCAAATATTTTGCGACGAATGTCCTGCTTTCTATATTGGACAAACAGGAAGGAGTATAAACATTCGTGTTGAAGAATATGAAAAGTCAATTTTACAAAATAAAAATACCACTGGCTTATCTGAATATTATATAAAATTCAATCATTTCCTAGATTTCAACAAAACCCAATTGTTACATTCAGGTAACAAAGGAAAGCGCCTTGACCTTCTTGAAATTCTCGAAATAAGTTCCGCCCATAATACTAGATTACCCCTTGTAAACGAACTAATTGGTTTTCAGGTATCTCCCCTTCTTTTGTCTGTTTTATAAAATAAGATGTAATACTCTCTGAGTTCATAACTCAAAATATGTCGACTATTCTTTACTGCTAAATACAGTTTCTTAATATTTTCATATAGTGAAACGTAGGTAAGTCAAGTGTGTTTTATTCTTCAAATTATTATTATGTTGAGAATTTTTTTCCAAAACTTCATATTGAACGAAATATTCAGGTGTAAAGTTTCAACTGGGACTCACTGTATAATTAACCTCTTGTTTTAATGCAATCAATAACAATTAGACAATTAGAAGGCGAAAGAGAAACGTACGCTTGACAAGTTTATTTGTAAAAGATGTAACGTTCCTGCATCCTCCGACTGAACCCATAAAATGTGCCGACATCCCGGTGAAAGGACCGAACGTCTAGATATCAGATTCCCCAATCGGATATCGTCTCTGAACGACCGACAAGTAATTAACAACAGAAAACACAAATTAACCTCTGACCGGCATGTCACAAGATCCACGACTCCTCTTGCACCCGTATATATGCAACTAACCAACTTGTACATGGGAATTCCGTGACCTTTATTGAGAGAATTTTTCTTGAACTCGAGAAAGGATAATCTGTTCGGAAGTGATGATAAAAGTCTGTCAGGAGATGCTCATTAATGTTCGGGCATATTGAAACGATTGTTGATTGATATGCTCTGAAATACAGGGTGGCGGAAAAGTCTCTTTAGGTACCGGATATAATACACACTCAAAAAATCTATCTCACGTACATGAAATCAAGTATAGTCTGTCCAGCGACCGTTGGCGTGTACGTCATCAATATGACGTCGATCGTGAACACTGTTGCCAGACGTAATAAATAATCTTAAATCTGAATAGCTAACCCAATTTTCAACAAAATGAGATATCTTACATGTTTGACATGGCGAGGATTTTTAGCGGTAAATTCAAAGTGACCATTATTCCATACCAGAAGTGTCTATCTATATGGAATCCATATTCATCGATCGATAAATGTAACTTAATTACAAAATCTTCTAGGTTACTCGGCGACTGTCAAACGTGAAATGCCGATTAACGTTGGTCGAGAGGGTCCGACAACATTGCAAATTTTTCAATTAAATGACAACTTAACAAACATTCAACTTTTTTTCATTACTCGGAATGTTAATTTTTCTTGAGAAATACATACGATTTGATATGTTAAGAACAGAATATTTGTCGAAATGCATGATCGGGTCACTATCACCATATAACTACTTTTACAAAAAATTACTTACGACAGATATGAATTTTGACCATTTCGAATTTTATTTATTTGGGCAGCCTTGCGTCGTTATTTGCGCATGACTGTGACGTACACGCCAACTTAGACTGGACAGACTATAGTAGCGTTTTTTTCACACAATGTTCGGGATGACATGGGGTAATCTGATCAAGTTTTCGACCTCGGTACCCCTTCGGAACTTATTTTCCTAGTGTTTTCAGCCATTTTGACCATTAAAGACGGGTATTTGGACCATGACAGTAATAACCTTTTTTGAATTGAACATAATTATTCAAATTTTAAAACTTCTATTGTCTCTGTAAACTCAATAGTTTCAGAGATACCGTTTTTCGAAGTTTGGTGTTTTTAATTTCAAATTTGCAATTTTTTTTGTTTAACTTAATAAAATCGCCCTAGCGTCGTAACAAATAATTTTCATATGGTTCATGAAGGTAAATGTTCACTAAAGTTACATTTTAGGAAGGTGTGGGGGGTATGGGGTTGAGGTGCTGTGGCCATGGTCGAAATACTACTCCGTCGTGGTCAAAAGTACGAAAAAATTGCAGTTTTGAGATGGGAAACTAAGTGCTCGAGAGGAACCGAGTACCCCTATGTCATCCCGATGAATGTGTGAAAAAATCGCTACTACCTGATTTCATTTACGAGAAAGTATTATTTCACTGTACTAAATGGTATAGTAATTTTTTTGTGAAAGCGTTCCGAAACAGACAGTTTTCGATATTTATTAGAGTTTCGAAATGACATTATTTTAGGCACAAGTACCTAAAAGTGACAGTTTTGGGCACTAGTGCCTGAAAGTTCAAACAACTTTGACAAACAGGAACTCTTTGTCATCGACTTCTTTCATAAAACGTTCTATTTCCAGCTTTGTAAATATTTTCGATATATTCGACTTATATCCGACAGCTCTTTTTTTTAAAAACGCAATAAGGTTTGTTAATTTGCTTATATCTACGTTTTTGTTCAGGTAAATCATGGTGCGGATCATCGAATATATACTCCACAAAGTTGATGGCCTTAAGGTTGTGGATAACTTCAGGAAATAGGCTAGCAATAACTTTTCTGTAAAATTCTCAACGTGTTTTTCTTTACCGGGCACCAACACTAATAGCGCAGTTTCAGCAGCTTGTTCAATATCCAAAGACTCGTCATTATCACTCTTTCTTTGACTATTTTTTTACAAAACTTTGTAGGAAATACCGCGACGTTTCAAAGTGACAAAACCTTAACATTTAACAATGCATAAACAATGCCTTAGAAACAGATTACCAGCTCACTTTTGAATATGTTCAAAACAAAAATAAACGCTTAAAAAATCGAATTCTCCGCTTTCACAAAAAATCTTGTATGAAATTCGTTGCGAAAAAAGTGTTTTGAGCAGTTTTTGAGCATTGTCCAACTCGGCTTTCACCTCGTTGGACAATTTTGCGTCCCGAGCTTAAAATACTTTCATTTCGCAACTTGTTACATAAATAGCTAATCTATAACTTGATAGTAGGTGAATGTTCTTAAGAGCACATACTTATTTTAACGGCTCTGAATTTTTATCAGAGGAGTTTATGTTGAAATCGTTACTTTTTTGTACGCTTTTCAATCCATTTTCATTTTTATAAGTAGAATCTAAATAAAATTTTCGAACACTGGTACTTACCTGACTCCATTAAAATGAATTTTACAATATATTATAAAACAATTAATGAAACAAAAATAAATTAACAACATTTAAGAGTAATTAAATAAATAAGGGAAATATGGGTATTATAACTTGCACAGCTTTGTATTATTTTGGCAAAGCGACATTTTGGCCATCCTGTATTGTGGGTGCTCAATTTGTGTGTGATTTCACATTCGAATTCAATGAGCTAAGAGTTTCATTCATGTTCGAAATAAGGAAGTTATTGTTTTGTCGCATTTGGTAATGATTAATCGAACATAGTTGACAGAGTTGACTTTTGTTTGATTGGAACGGATTTTTCTTCCTTTCCCTGTCCTGTTCACCTCCACACCTGCTCCTGATTGAATAAGAGAGTCACTTGAAGGTGTCAATTGGTTTCTTTCCCCATTGATCTTTGAGCATTGCACATCTTTATAAATGTAAAAATGTATCCGAGAGTTGAGTTGAGGATAAAGAGGAGCTTTTTGAGGCTGCAGTTTTTATTAGAAATTTTGTCATGCGTTTTTACAGGTACTCAATATTTGTGCATCACCTCAATCCAAGAAATATTTGATAATAAAATTTCTAATAATAACGTTAATAATAATAGAGGAGCCCGAGATGCTAAATGGGGATTTACTCGAGCGTCGTGGGGACCTTTTGGATTGTGAAGATGGTAAAACGAAAAAAAATGTATATGATGTATGCCCTTTCACTGGGGGGGAGGGGGGTTGAAACGTGTGCAGATCTTCAAAAATGTAAAAAAAAATCATTATATAGAAATACGCGTGTCAGATATCAATAGTTTATACACCCCACATCGTCTCTGATAACGAAATTAAGTTCATCTGCCGGTTTTCATGGTGGGGGTGACCGTACGAGACCAAAACTCATTGCCGATATTCAAAAATGCAAAAAAAAATCGTGACAATTCCTTCAAAATAGAAATAAAAATTTAACCGTGTTCGAGAATGTCAAGGTGGCGTTTTTTTTTGCAACTTTTTTAGTCTCCTATTGCCTTATGCCACGAGCAAATCGTGAGATTAGTGTAATGCATACTCTTTTGAATGTAATCGACTTTTTTTTAATAATCTGATGGTTTGCTCTAGACCATTGATTCCCAAAGTGGTTCAGGTGGACCCCCAGGGGTCCACGGGAGACTCGACGGGGGTTTACGTTGGCGTGACAAAAATATGGGGGTTCATAATTCATAAGCGGGGGTCCACGAAAATTTGATTTCAATTTTCAATTCGATATTGAAGAAATAAAATGGTGGCTTGACTTCACCTATCAATGTAGGCAGATAATATTTTAAGTAGTTCAGCGACTGTTACTTATAAAAACTTGCATATTCCATATTCAGTACATCGTGTCGACATTTGCAAAGCATCGCTCTCCGTCGTCTACAACTCTTGTTCAGGCTTGCAAAGGGACGAAATACGACTTGTGGTGTGTGTGCTTGCAATCTTGCATGAACTTGTTTAATTCTTTACCAATATACCTTGGCATACGAATGCCAAGGATAAACGTTACTCATTTGTTTCCTGAATTTTGAAAAGAAAGGTAAAGCGAATCGATGATAACGTTTGCCAGTGTCGGAAAAAGTGAGTACTTTGTCACAGGTAGAATGCCTTGATGAGAATATTCAGACATACGTTCAACATTTAATTGCCCTGCATGATGACTTCAAATCAGTTTTGAAGATCTTCTGAAGATGCAAATACCACCATGGATCATGAATCCATTTGATGAAACGGAAGTGGAGATTGTGATATTACAAGAGAAGCTACTCGAGCTTAGCACTAATAGCGCTGAAGGTGAAATTTGAAAAATGGTATCAAACATTCTGCTTGCAGGCAGAAATATACCCGAAAAATATACTGGACTGTGGGGAATTGCGAAAAAGCTTTTAATAGCGTTCTCCTCGTCATATCTCATCGAAAAAACCAATAAATTCCCAAGTTTCTCTCGAAAACTGTTAATTCGTGGTTGGAACTCAGACCCAATGAAAATTTCCATAGTTAGATCTAATCTCCACATTTTTGTCGAGTTTTGGAAATATGGTAGAAATGTAGCTGCAGGGGGTCCACCGGAACCAGCCAAATTTTCAAGGTGGTCTATGAGAAAAAAAGTTTGGGAACCTCTGCTCTAGACGAACGCCCCCATATTAAAGGTTCATGTATGGTGGGGATTATTAACAGGGTGCTAGGTAAAGAGGAACTATTTGAGGGTTTCAAATTTTTCTTCTCATTGCTGTAGTTTCAAGTAAAAATTTCGTTATGTATTTTTTCAGGTACTCAATATTTGTGCATCTCCTCAATCCAAAAAATATTTGATAATAAAATTTTTAATAAAGTAAATTGTTTTATTAGGAGTAAAAGTGATACTTTTTGTGGCGAGACAATTTTAGTCGAGCCACAAAAAGTGCTTTTCTCCGAATAAAACATGCGATTTTTTCCGCAAACGATAGAATTAAGATGATATTTTTAAAAAGGATTAGATGCGAAGAAACGTAAAACTAGATTGATTTGCTTACTGGTTTTGTAGATGTCAAGGCAACACAAATTTGACAATTCAACAAAATAATTGTCATAAACATTTAAAAACACTTATCTACGCATTATAGGACTGTGCGTTTTTGGTAAGTACCCGAGTATCAAGAAATGACTTGTTGTATTAAAATATATAAAATTTTTCTTACAGATTACATTATGTCGGATTCGGAACCCAACTGTACGCCCAAGTGTACTTTTTTGTACGCTCACGGCCGGACAAAAAACTAAAAACAAAAGGACGTCTGTGAAATCAAACTCCAACATTGAGAACTGAGGTTGAAAAAGTCGTCATTTTTTGACGTTTGCGGAAAAAATAATTTATTAAATGTTAAGTCAGTCATGTCTCAGTTTGTTCATTGACAAAATAACAGCTACCAAAAAACCTAACTCAATAATGTTTCAATGGATGATTTCTCGAAACATCAGTACATGGAATTTCCACGACAACGGTGTGGCGTTCAACAGGTGGAGCATTATTTCATACAGAAACGTTGATAAATGCCACCGGATCAAGTATGCATTAATTAGCTTGCTCGACTAGGATACCATTATAAAATTCCCCGCATATATTCTTGGAGTTCTCTGCTACATTCTCCCTGAAAACGAAGCGAAATGCATAAATATGGTACACCAGCTCCGTCGGTGTTGTAATCGTTATGCAATAATATGCATTCTATCAGGATTATTGATTTACTGTCAGATAAGGTTAGGAGTAGCAGGAACGTACTCGAAGGACAGAAGATGATAATTTGGTGGAGCTTGTGTACCTGTGTAAGTAGTTGCATAATAAATATAATAATAATATAAATATATATATATATATATATATATATATATATATATATATATATATATATATATATATATATATATATATATATATATATATATATATATATATATATATATATATATATATATATATATATATATATATATATATATATATATATATATATATATATATATATATATATATATATATATATATATATATATATATATATATATATATATATATATATATAATAATTATATTTATTATGCAACCACTTACACAGGTACATAAATGGTGACATTCACATAAGTGTTCTTCCATGACACCACAAATAAAAGTCATTAGAACAATTAATAATTTTGAATTTAGTAGGTGAATGTTCATATTCATAACTTTATAAAGATATAAAAAATAACTTTTCACGGGTTCAAATAAAGTAGGTATGTAGACAGTCTCATTGAGAAGACAAAATACAAAATAGCAATTTCAGAAGTTCACCCACTTACATCCAAAAAAGTACAGTATTTAACAGTTTAACATACTTGGACAATATTTCCGAAAACCCGAAATGGTTTCCTCATGAACAAATTTTCAAAGTTTCATATAAAACCAACAATAGCATCGGAAAATTGATTAAAAACAACAAATCAAAAATTCATAGAGATGAACGTACTGGTGTTTATAGACTCAACTGTAACGATTGTGAAAAATTCCATAAGGACGTACAATTAGAAATTTCAAAACTTGAATACACGACCACCAACGTACCATATTGAGCAAAAAACTGACTCTAAATGTGTGCCATCTTATTCATGAAAACCATACGTTTAATTACAATTACAATATATTACAGTTAGAAAATAGAATCCACAAAACCAACTGTTGGGAATCCCTTTACTTCAATAAATATAAAAATTCCGGAAACCTAGTTAAGGAACAGATTGAAGTAAACTCTTCTCTACTCACATACTGTTATTTAGTTCCTCTAGTGACCTCCTTTTTTATGTTCAACTTTTCGTATAAATAGATTGTTTTGTAATATCATTATTCAGTACGAGATGAAGACAATGTTATGACTAAACGGGTTTACTCAATATATTTTATTTCAACCTGTAAAAAGTTTTTATTTCTTTATAAAGTTATATATATATATATATATATATATATATATATATATATACTTATATATATAAATATATTTATATATATATATATATATATATATATATATATATATATATATATATATATATATATATATATATATATATATATTTCATTTCTTCTTCTATCATAGTAAAAATTTGAATAAAATTTATAGTTATATAGGTTATGTTATAATTTAATTGTAAAATGAATGAACAAATGAAATGTCTCTGAAATTAAACTGATATAAAGCATATATAATACTATTTAGCTCCTATGACTATTTCATCTATTTGAAATCTTCGGAATAATATGTAATAATATTTTGGTACAAATGAACGAACTAGTGGTCGAAGTTCGACCGTAATTCATAATAATTTCAAGTTTGAATGTTATTAAGGTTCTTTTGTCAGTGGGTATACTTGTATACTCACTGAAAATATGATCGAATACGGGCCTGTATTTCTAGGAAATATGCCCGTACGCCTCGGAGATGCAAACCCATTTTTGTCGGGAAAACTTCAAACCTGCAATACTTGATTTTCACGAAGTGTTTAGTCGCTCAGTCTGTTTTTTTCGGACTTCCGAAAAGGTCCCGATTCTTGCAGGTCACCAACAAAAAGTTTTTCATAGACTTCTGATATATTACGTCAACTACGAGAGTGTAAAAATGATAAATAATTTAATGCATTTATAGCAAATAATTTATAAAAAACAATAAATCAAAAACGCATAAACACTCACAATCCGGTGTCCATAAATTGTCATGTGGTGATTGTAACAAAATGTATAGAAGAGATTTCAATTATTCCAATCATTTGCTAGATGAAAATCATTTATTCAATAAAGATTTCCATATTTTACCTACAGAAAATAGAGAATTGAAATTGAACTGATCTGTTACTCAACGAACAAATTGACTTAGATCATTCTCCACTCCTAAATATGTTCAATATCTGTTGTAGTTGGAGAAAGTTTTCTGAGAGGATTACCTACCCTTCACCCTAATTTAATTTCTTGTTGTGATCGTTTTTTCCCAGGTACTAAATATTTTATGTAAAACTAAGATACTAAGATTTCAGTATTTCATTCTATATATATATATATATATATATATATATATATATATATATATATATATATATATATATATATATATATATATATATATATATATATATATATATATATATATATATATATATATATACATATATATATAAAAATATATATATATATATATATATATATATATATATATATATATATATATATATATTATATATATATATATATATATATATATATATATATATATATTATATATATATATATATATATATATATATATATATATATATATATATATATATATAATATATATATATATGTATATATATATATATATATATATATATACAAATTTGATTTATCTTCCAATATTTACATCCCATTGTATTGTAGACAATTCATCCATTCAAAATTCATATAGTTATAATCTAGCAAAATAGGATTCTTAATAAATTCAAAGGACGATGAATCAACTCTGTGGTTGTTCGTATTTAAATGAAAAATAAGTAATAAGCAAAAAAACTTGTCTAAAAACTACAAACTGAAAACAACTTTTATTCGACTAGATTCGTCTTTAAGAGCATTATCAAGAATGAATGATAGTCAGTCTTGATAACGCTGTAAGAGGCGAAAATAGTCGAATAAAAGTTATTTTCAATTTGTGGATTTCAGACAATCTTTTTTACATATTATTTATTTTTCATTTAAAATAGGATTCGACCTAATAGAAATAATACAACACAAAAAGAAGACAAATTCTTCAATATTTCAAATTATCCAACAATCTCCCAAGGGAGCTGGTTGTATGTATTCCGCGACGCAAAATCTGCATTCACGACTCGACAGTGAATCATAAAAAAGCTTAAATCACCCCCACTGAAGATCAGGATAAAGCTGTTTCCATCTCTTTAGGGCATAAACTCCACTCGGAGTGAATTGGTTTATTTCTTATTGTTCCCCATTGCAGATCGCGGCCGAACTACTGTATGGATAGCAACCCATAGCGCTCTTCGCCAAAGATATTAGGAACCAACAGGTCACTGTTTAGATCGAAAATGCAGAATCCTGCTGTGCGATCTTATTAGATCTCTTCAGTGCAGCTTCTTGACTCGGATAAGAGTAACTTGTACCATATCAGTATAAGGTAGGGATAGAATCGATATTTTGAAATTGGTCAATCGTTACAATGAAACTATTCACTATAAATAAGTACTGATTTGATTTAAATACAAATATTTCTTCCCAGTACCTTTTCTACAAGAAAAGCCATCTGCGGAACTGCAAGGTGTCATAAAATATAATAATTTTCAATAATTTCTGTTCTGAGGACATTCATTAAGTCGACGATTTAGTTGAAAGAACTGACATCGAGGATCTTAATTATTTTTCAATATGATTCTAATTAAAATTTGTCAAATTCAATATTGCCTATTTTGAGTATTCTCGGAATTTACTTCAAATATTTCTTCGCACATTTCAAATTAAAAGTAAATATACTCGGAGGAACGCAACGGCATAAATTTTACTTTTTTTCTTTGATCGGCTTCATTATATTTCGGTTCAACCGCTGGGCCCACTCAGTCAATATCTTCCAGACGTTCGCAGAAATATGAATTTCTAGGAAATAAGGGAGAACCGAAAATAGGATACATCCAAATTATTTATTGTTGTTATTTAATTTTCAATTGTTTCCCAATAAAAATCACAATCCATAGCGCCCTCTACCAAAATTATCGGAAACCAACAATTCACTGTTTAGATCGAAGATACACAATTCCTTTGGGAAATCAAATATTTCCTAACATGAAGATGTCCACTCTGCAACTGTGGCGTATGTGGTTCCAGAGCACACTAATAAAGTGTTTGAAAACTCTTGCGATATTCAACAATTAAATCATGAAAACTATACAAGTTGACCAATGTCAATTTTATGTACTACATAAAGTGAACAAGATCTAATGAAATCAAAACAGATGTATTCAGATTTTTAGTCGGAGCGACTTGACGTTTTCTATAATTCACTGCTCTATTGTGAATGCAAGTTTCGTGTCGCGGAATACATAGAACTAGCTCCTTTGGAAAGTTTTTCGATAATGTTTAAATTATTGAAGAATTTTCCTCATTCACTCTATGTTATATAGAAAATAGTTGATGGAATCCGTCGTTACTACGTGATAATTTAACATGATGAACAAAACTAAATTTGAATTTACTACATTTATTATCACAAAATATATTGAAAAGTGTTATATTTTTCAAAATATTTTGTGATAATAAACGTAGTAAATTTAAATTTAATTTTGTTCATTATATAGAAAAAATTAATCTCATCTGATTATTCCAATGTCTAAAAATGAATCGGGAATTCTTACTTAGGTACGTCTAGACTAGTTTTTTGGTATTCACATATCATGACATTCATATTTAATGACGGCTATCAACTACTCCACTCATTGGAACATTGTTCAAATTTGCTAACGGAGTTAAAAAACTATTGCAAGTTTGAATGGTTTGGACAATGCATTTTCTTTATTTGTAGAGTTCTGGACTTATATAACAAGTTCCAAAAAGAATGTAAAAAAATTGAATTCAATAAATTAGTAGAATTAAATGTAAGTATATGAAAAAGAATGAAATGAGATTAGTAAAAATAATTTAGAAAAAAGTAAAAGTATTAAAGAAAAAGATGAAATAATATATATAACTATAAAATTATGAAATAAATATATACACTGTTTATTAATTTTATAATTTCATATTTTAAATTGTCTTCTTCTTTTATTTTCATCCTTTCACTATTTTTTAACTTATTATTCACTAATCTGATTTACTATTCTACTAATTTATTGAATTTAATTTCTTCAGTTACATTCTTTTTTGAATTTATTTACTATTAAATTTTTTTTGTTTCCTGTTTCAGATACTTTATAGACAATGGAAGTCTGGAATTCCAAAAATGAAGAAACTCTTGATAATGGATTAATACCCTCAAACATATATGTCAAGAAAATATAGCAATTGTAGCAGAATCAAACCAAATGTTTTCGTTAGTTGATTTATAACATTCATATTCACTTCGAATGATCATAATTATTGTTTAAAGATCTTAATGAAAATTCTACAATTCTTTGGTGTAATCCAAGTTCAATTCAAGATCTTCATGAATACAGAAGAATTTCTGGAGACAAATTCCAGTCCTGCAGAACCAAGTGAACAAAGTCACTTGTAATCAGCAAAAAAATTGCTTAATCCGCATAACTGTAACTGTTTCTACGTTTAAAGGCATCAAAATTTGCGTAATAACGACATTTAATTTGCAAACTATAACGAGATAGTGTAAATAATATTGTTACTAGAAGTGAGCAATTTTAGAATTAATTATCCTTTGGCAGGCTCCTATAACTGTACGACAAGTGGACATTTTGCATAAATTCTTTATGAATCACAATTTGATTACTACATAATCAACTTTTTCAAGTTCACGGGCGTGCAAATTACAAGCTAGTTACTTTGTTGGTAATTTCAAGAGTTGGAAATTACCAATCACATTTTAGATCGAATTCAAGATAGGTTTTGGCATCATCTGAAACAAAAGATGGTTGCAAAATGTTAACTGGGACTTTAATTTTTTCGCATCAGATTTTTTACACGAACTCAATTCTTATTTTAGTCTAGGTTTCAATCGAACTATCATTTCATTCACTTTTGTTCATTTATTTTAATACGATCTGTTCAGTTGTCATTTCTAGTCCATTTTGAAGGAATTTGATATAATTATCACCTCAAATAAATGTCAACGAGATTTTCAGTTGTCAATTATAGTCCATTTTGACATGATTGTATATAATTGTCACCTCAAATAAATGTCAACGAGATTATCAGTTGTCAATTATAGTCCATTTTGACATGATTGTATATAATTGTCACCTCAAATAAATGTCAACGAGATTTTCAGTTGTCAATTATAGTCCATTTTGACATGATTGTATATAATTGTCACCTCAAATAAATGTCAACGAGATTTTCAGTTGTCAATTATAGTCCATTTTGACATGATTGTATATAATTGTCACCTCAAATAAATTTCAACGTGATATTCATTTGTCATTCTAGTCCATTTTAATATAAATTAATATAATTGTCACCTCAAGTAAATGTCAACATGATATTCATTTGTAATTCTTGTCCATTTTAATATAATTTAATATAATTGTCACCTCAAATGAATGTCAAAGTGATTTTCAGTTGTCAATTCTAGTCCATTTCAATATAATTCAATATAATTGTCCATTCTGACATACCTTATTTGATATAATTTTCACAGGAGATAAATGACAACGTGATTCTCAGTTGTCAGTTCTTGTCCATTTTGACATGGTTTCATATAATTGTCACCTTAAATGAATGTCAACTTGATTTTCACCTGTCAATTCTAGTCCATTTGGACATGATTTGATATAACTAACTGTAACTCAAATAAATAACAACAAATAGTCTGGCCATCCCGCCAGTTTCTTCTCTCTGGTTAAGTTTTTGCTTTTCACACACAGGATGAGCAGACATTTCGACCTAAACGGAAATAAACTGAAACGATACTATCAAATGCCTCTAAGGTGATATCACTGCTATATAAAAATTCATTGATTTTTTTGTGTGCATTAATGACAGAGAAAAAAGTTCATTCTGCTGCAACATTAAGAACCAGGTATTACACTAATCCAGTTTTTGTGCTTCTTAAATTGGAACACTTCTCAGTTTCTGATCTATAAGAAGAGAAGCTGATAAAAACGCTATTTGTGGTAACACTGACCTAGTAAATGATATTCATTCAACAGGTTAATGGGAGAATGAAAATTTGAAAATAATGTGATATGTAATAATACCTCATACCGACACGTGTTTCGGACTTTTTAGTCATCACCAGAACTACGTAACAAAGTTTGTTGTTTTTTTAATTTTCAGTCTTTCTCATCTGAAATTATGCTACATTTCTTAGTAATTCACGAAAACGTTTTGGGGAAGTGTGGTATTGAGATATTAACCAATTTTTTTACGGTAATCCGGTTTTTATTACTCATACTCATGTAACTGATATTCACATAATATTCTTAGCACCAAGAAAAAATGTAATTGGTTAATCCATATGTATTATTCGACTTCTTATCGTCTGCTTTACCAGCCGAGCGCTGGACGACAGCATCTTCTTGAGAATGATTGAATGTCGGTTAAAGTAGGCCACGAGCTGTCTAGTTAGTTTTTTGGTGAGTGTGAATATTTGAATTGAGTAGCTTTCTTACGAGTCCGTCAGTGAAGACGGCTCGATACATACCATCCAGAAATACTCAGAGTTGGCGTAGGTCGGACTTGATTTCAATCTGTCAAAGTGATAGACAGTATGACCAACTGACGGTATTATCAACTAACAGTATTTCCAACTGACAGTATTGGTATTTCTGTCACTATTTAACGACAGTTATCAGATCAATCACAAATATTATTCATAGTATCTAGGAATATAATAGTTATTTATGTACCATATATAGATCCTAAAGCCCGGAGGGTAATATTCGGCCCGATGACCCTTTTTCCGAGGGATTAATGTTGCCGGAAGGGCGTATGGATCTAGTAACGCATGTGGTGTATGCAAGATTTAATTTTTCACAAAAAATTATTTTATCATAATGAAAAATCGATTTTAAAATCGGTTCATTGTTCCTTTACTTTCCATTTTCCTTCTCGTAGTAGGCATGTCATTTGTTGATATTTTGACGTTTGTGATTATTTTTGTCATCATATTTAGTGAATCTCATTGCTGCTTCCTTTGTGTAGTCATAGAAAATGCAACAAAAGCTGCGAATAATTCATTGCCGGAGAAATCCAGAGTCGTATACGACTAGGATTATGAAGTAATCAACCAATGGAAGTTGCTTCAGTTGTCCTCGTACAATGAGCAGGCATTTTGATTTATAATGCCCGCTCATAACGCCCTAGGGCATAATGAGGGTATTTATAGCAGATGTATCTAAGGTAAAATCAACAAATAATATACAAGTGAAAAATAAAAATATGAATATGGTGTTTATCGCCCAGTAAAACTTAAGAATCTTTATTTTGAATAAATTACTTAAATTATATCAAAAACATAGGTTTGGATGTACAGGGTGGGCAAATTTCGATGTTTGTATGCGTTACCCCGGTAACTATAGGAGATACAAAAAATGGAGGGCACATTCTCTTGCTATCGTCTTTTATTTTCCAGTTATAAACAAAAGTTCACATTTTGGACTTTTGGACAAGTGTGAATATCATGCTTGTTTGTGAAGTTACGAGGCACTTTTACACTTTATTCTGTGTAACCCAGTGGCGTCGAGAAAATTTGAAAAAAAGTGCAATTTCGATTTAAGGCCTAAAGATGTATTTTTTCAAATGGGAATCATAGTTGGCTGTGGTCGAATTTGTTTTCCTCTTTCTGACGATGTATCATATATCGGGTCACTTTTTATGTTGAAGTATTTAAATAAATATTGTACTACATCACTTCTTGCATTTTTTTACGTATTTCAAGTAGGGAGGGTGACACCTATGACAGAGTTTGTCCATTTCGTCATAATATGAATTGACTAATTTAACGTGAAAGTCAGAATGTTGTATGAAAATTTAGAGAAATATGACATGTTAGAAAGCTTTACTCGAAGCAATAACAGTTGTGATATTGCATCTGAGATAAAGCCTAATAAAGCTATTTTCAAGAGATTAAAAGAAACTATTATTAATTGCGGATCACTCAGCAAAAGATAGGAAATTTCAGTTTTCGCTGTGAATTCTTTTCGAAAAAAAGATCGAGATTGCGCACTCCAATTTTTTACCTCTCCTACAGTTCCAAGATATCCCATACAAACATAGAAATTTACCCACCCTGTGTTTACGTTTAGTTCTGTTTTATTTTATGAGAAGCAGGAGAAACACGAGGAAAAAGAGGATCGTTTAACACTTATCTGTTTTTAGTTTCAAGTGCCAGCGAGAATTGAAAAACATACTTCAGAAGGATTGTTTTTTCCTCTTACAATAACATCTTTAAATACCGCCCCTCCCCACAGAACTTCAGCATTTCGAGCTCTTCATGTTATTTCCAAGTTGGAAATTTGTTCTAAGCCAGACCTGTTAGTCGACACTTCATTTCCGGCCATAGAAAGTAGACGGTGCAATCGGTGTTTTTTGTCCACTTGCCCGAACGCGTGTATTGGATATTTAATAAATTCGTATTATTTATACGAGTTCGGTAAATTGAAATTAATTGAGTGCATTTGTCATAATATATCGTTATTCGTGAAAGCTGCACGGAATTAACACAATAATTGCAGATTAAACGATTTGGAGATGGAAGTGGACCACACGCGGATTTGTAATGATACTATGACGAAATGAATGTCAAAATTGCTGTCAAATTTTGATCATCTATGCTAACGTATCGTTCTATGAATACTCTGTGTTCACTTCAGAACTGTCAGTTCTAATATCACAAGAGCATAGAAAATAATCGATTATACTTCCGAGTCACGAGACGTATTTTGCGAAACATCATAAGAGCGCAGCTCGAGTGATGTTTTGAGGAAATGCGTCTAGTGACGAGGTCAGTATGATGATTATTTTCGTTTGCTCGAGTTGGTATTGGTTACGATTATATTACGAATAAACAATACCGCCAGATCTATAAACAAAGCGTTACATACTGAAAAATTACACGAAACTTCACCAAACTTGATTATTAATTTTTTTTGACAGACGTCGAAAAATCGTCCATATGAAAACAAATTTTGACACAAGGCGAAACACCAAAACGGTTATACCACGTCGTCAATACGCAGTAACTATGAAATATTCACGGATTCTATTGGCTTAGTCACACATGAATTATATAATCAGTTGCAATATCACAAAAGCATCGAAAATAATCGACTATACTTCAGAGTCACGAGACGTATTTTGCGAAACATCACGAGAGCGCAGCGCGAGAGACGAAACATCACGAGAGCTCAGCTCAAGTGATGTTTTAAGGAAATTCGTCGAGTGACGAGGTCAGTATAACGATTAATTTCGTTTGCTCGAGTTGGTGTTCTAGTTATAGCTTCCGAAGATCTTTTTCTGACTATCCTTGTTGACTCAGTCGGGGATATAACAGCATTTATGAGACATGCTGGATTGAGATCCACAGCGGTAGCAGAAAGTTACGTTGATGAATCCATCAAAAATAAAATGAAGACTGCAGCAAAAATATCAGATTTGATATAAGGAAGATTTATAGAATAATATTTAGGATCTCCCATTGAAATTATCAAATTTTTTATTGATTTTCGGTATTTGCAGCACTAAAAATATGTTTTATAGGTAGAGCGAAACCATCTCGAATTTTTTACGAAATTTTTTTTTTAAATCATACTCTTTATTTCATTTATAAACTCTTCATTAGACATTGGTAAAATTTTTATTTTTTTCTGATGGATCTATCAAAAATACTAGAAATAATGAAGCAGCAGAAAATTTATCGCTCGTTAAATCAAGATCATTGGTTGCATGACAATGATCATGAAATGTTCATTGGAACGTAATTGAGAAATGAAACAACATGCTTGAAGAAACCGTTACTTATATTATTCAACTATCACAAGTCGACATGTTGGATTTTGGTCAGTTGAAGATTAAGATTATTAATAATTATTCGCACTTCTAATTCGTTATACATAATATTTACACTATAAAATAAACACAAATATATATAAATAAATATATACTCTTCTTAGACAAATTTAAAATGTTCGTTCCTGACGGTCGGGGTCTCTTGTCAGGAACGAAGCTCCTTGCCCTTTTCTATAATCTGATAGAGACTGCAAGAACACTCTACTCCCGGGCTGTGTATTAAATTTTTTCCACTGAAATTAAAAAATATTTTTTAATTAAATAATAAGAGCAATTCAAAAGACACTGAAAGATTTTTTTTTAATCGGTTAGTCCTGTCAATGGACACTGGTATTCTAAATCATACATCATACAAAGTATTCAACTTAATACTCGTAAAACATACTTAACTTCCATAAATCAGTTCCTTAAAGGAGTACCTATTTACCGAGTAGTCAGAAGAAAAAATATTTCAATCTTGACATCTATATGTTTCTCAACAAATCAATTCAACAGCCCTAATAAATCTACTATGTAGTATGTATGCATGGGCGCCGACTCCATGGGGCTTGGGGGGGGGGGCGAGCAAATATATTTATATTTATTATATTATATTACTTAAATATTTTCAAAGCAATAACTTTGAGATATTGTTTTCATTGAATGCACCATCAGCCTTATTCCAAGTGAACTGAAATTAGCTATTTCACTCATTAAATCAAAGTGCTATTACTGTGCGATAGCAATATTTTATGTTTTATACTTTAAACTTGATAGTTGAGGCTTTATTCAAATATAATTTCAGTGTTTTCGGAGCTATGTATTCACTGCTCTGTAATAGTCTATAAGCATAATTATTTCTGTATTTTAAGAAAATACCGTGCGTGTTTATGTTTTGTTTCGTTTTTCAATGCCAAAATATGTGTCAGGCTTCTCAAGTTTCCCGGAGTGTCGAGTTATCGAGAGTTGAGGTTCGGTGTTCTAATGTTGATCATATGACTCTAAAATGCTTAAAAAATTTCTAAAACTCACTATTTTTCATCTAAAATTCAGAAAATTTCCTCCGGCAAGACCTCCAGTATGGGCCCCCCCAATATTTTTCATAAGTCGGCGCCTCTGTATGTATGTATTTCGGAATTAGAAACTTCACTTTGGATTTAAGAATAAGGTGAATACACAAGAGCTACCATCTTGTGAGCAATGGATACACTAAGAATTTGTCCACGGAGAAAACATCTATAAAGAATTATTTATAACAAATGAAGCAAACTATTCGAAAAGTGTTCATCTGCAACAACTGATTTGTTGTCACTACTTAACAAGAGATGTCACCTATGTCTCTTCATGACTTCAAGGCATTTTTTAAATTTATTGGACCTATATTAGGGTTTTCTGTTATTGAAAAATTTAAATTATACTTTGCTGAGAAAATTTTCTGTAGATGGTTACTATTTAAAACACCCACAAGTCAAAGATGATCATGATGATGATCATTAGGTAGGTACCATATTATGTCTAATTGTATTAAAGATATGTATTTGTTCTTTCCTGGGAATTCTGCATTTTCGGCCTAAACAGTGAATTCTAGGTTCATAATATCTTTGGTAGAGAAAGCTGAGGATTTTTATCCAGATAGGAGCAATAACAAATTTTTCAATTCACTTCGGGTCGAGTATGGACTGTTGCGTTGTGAATGCAGATTTCGCGTCGTGGAATACAAATAATCAGCTCCCTTGAAGACTTGTTTGATAATTTTAAATTATCGAAGAATTTTCACTCAAAGCATTTATAACTCTTCCTTCTGCAACCTGGCAGATGTTTTAAATCAAAATCAAAAAAACTCTATCGCAGCGAGCTGCATTAGAAAAGCAGGTTTTCATAACGTAACCCGTTTAAAAGATCTATTCATTGAATTATGATTTTTGTTCCAAATCAAAAAAATATGCGTCCTCTATCGAGTACACAATGTTTATTTCCTCCTCCGGAGGATCTACCCCTCAACCAATTTATATCGATATAAAAACTGTATAAGATATCAGTACCGAAACTACCTACTCACAAAGTTTCAATCCTATGGTTCCAAAATTGCGCGTTCTATCGTGTAAACAAGATTTATTTTTTCCCTTGGGGGGTAAACCCCCAAGCAGTTCGTACTAGAACCAATCCCATCCAATATATCATACGAGACTACCAGTGGCGGATCTAAGGGGGGGGGGCACAGGAGCACGGGCCCCCCCCCAGACGAATAAAAAATACACTAGATATAATTTCATGAAATAAATTTTATGATTGAGAAAGAAATGTCTGACCGATATAGCAGTTTGAAAACAGAAGATTTATTTATTTATTTATTTATTTATTCATTTATTCTCACACAACTTATACAATTATTCTCATTACCAACACAAATTCAGGCAATTAATTATAAGTAAACACAACAAACAATCCATGAAAGAATTATATAATACTAAAATATAAGGTCAGGAACAATAAAGTAATGAAAACGTTTAAGTTCATGCACCTAAGTGACTGAACACTTGTGTTGTGCAATGTGGACACTTTTCAGACATGTTTGAGCAACAAATCTCAGCAATTTGTCATCTTTACTTATTCTAAAATTTTTATAAAATCTGTGTAATTTCGAATTCATAATTCCACTGCCTCTGCCCCAACATCAACCTTTCATTTCATTATCATATTTGTGTGTACCATGCGTTATACAAGCTTTTGATGGATCCTCTAATATGAGTGGCATATTTAAGGGTGTGCAAGTCCGCATTTCCCAGATTCAACCTCTTGCAATCTACAGCCACTGTGCCAACCACAGACTGAACTTGGCTATAAGCAAAGCTTGCTCTTTTGCTTGCATTAGAAATTTCGAGGGAGTCATATCTTCTTAAGCAAAATTTTTTACTGAAAGATATAAAGCTTTGGAAGAAGAGGTGCGGGAAAATTATGACGTCAAGCCAGGAATATATGGTTTGAAAAGACTGTGTGAAACAAGATGGATAGAAAGACACGAAGCCATGTTGACGTTCATGGAACACCTTCATGCACGTCCCACTGTTCTAGAAACTATTGCTAGTGCACCGAAAGTTGAAGGAAGTAATGCATTTGCTTGCCTACACTCTATTTTATCATCAGAGTTTTTAATCAGTGTAGAAATGTTGGCTGAGGTACTTGGAGTAACTTTACCTTTAGCTCGCGAACTCCAAGCAGAATACATGGATGTGCTGAAAGCTTCGCAGCTTGTAGAAACTAAAATACAGGTCATTCAGGAAAAACGAGACAACAGCACTAACATCTTTAAAGCGCTTTATAACAAGATTGCTAAGTTGACTGAAGAAATGGGCACAGTAATTCAAATGCCTAGTAAAACAGTTCGACAAGGAAACCGATCTAATGTACAGACAGAATCAGCTAAGGACTACTATCGCATGACAGTGTACATCCCGTTTCTTGATTTCATTATAAATGAACTGACGTCAAGGTTATCCAAGAAGGAGATGGAGTGCGTAGGCAAGCTGCAACTCCTTGTTACCAGATCTAAACGATGCCTACATTAGTGACATTCTTCAAGGGGCGATTAAATATAAAGAAGATTTTCCATGCTTTTCAGCCTTGAAAGGTGAGCTGCAAATTTGGAAGCCAAACTCCGAAAATAAGAACACCTGGCGCAAGCTTACAAGTGTGCCGATTCTCTCCCAAACATTAGAGTATTACTTCAGTTGTTGTGCACTCTGCCTGTAACTACCTGTACAGCAGAGCGAACTTTTTCTGCATTGCGTCGTTTAAAAACATATCTACGCAGCACAATGAATGAAGAGAGACTTAATGGCTTGGCTTTACTGCACTTACACCAGGATATTTCCAACGTAATGAAAGCTGAAGAAGTGTTGGACGTTTACATACGAAAGCACAAGAGGAAATTATCTCTGAAGGTCCTGTGAATAATATGAATGTCAAAAATATTATTTTCGGTACCTATTTAATAAGTTTGATCAATAAAAAGTCATTATCATGAACTTTTTAATTCATTATGCCTGTACCTGAACAGCTTTTCACGTAATGTTAATGATGGCAAGGGTTATTCTCAGTAGACATTTTTTACTTAGTTATAATACAATTTTTAACACTAAGCAATTGTTTTCTTTTTTTTCAATGTTTGTTCCTGAAAATACCATGCCCTCAGAATCTCGAAGTTGTAAACTGGGCCCGCCGCTGGAGACTACCTACTCACAAACTTTCAATCCTTTTGCTTCAAAATTACGCCCTTTATCATGTAAACAAGATTTATTTCTTCCTCTAGGGGGTCAACCCCCTAACCAGTTCAAACCAAAACGAATCCCATCCAAGATATCTTTCGAAAATACCTACCCAATAACTCTATTACTCCAAAATTGCGACCTTCGTCGTGTAAACAAGCTTTATTTCCTCTAATGGGGTGTCAACCCCCCAATCAATTCAAACCAAAACTAATTCTATTGAAGATATTATACAAAACTACCTAGATACAAACTTTTAAACCTATTGCTACAAAATTGCGCCCTTTATCATGTAAACAAGATTTATTTCTTCCCCCAGGGGGGTCAACCCCTAACCAATTCGGACTAAAATCATTTCCATCCAAAATATCATTAAAAACTAGGTACCTATTTACAAACTTTCAACCCTATTGCTTCAAAATAGTGTAAACAACGCTAAAATACACAAGCACATACATACATAAATATGAACATATACATATAAATATATATATATATATATATATATATATATATATATATATATATATATATATATATATATTATATATATATATATATATATATATATATATATATATATATATATATATATATATATATATATATATATATATAATTAAGTAAGTAACTGCCGATGGTTTTTGAAAAATATATTAATTATAGCTGGGTATTCGGCAAGGAGTTATGATCTAAACAACCAAATTTGTCTCAGTCGACGTTTCGACTCTTTATTGAGTCTTCCTCAGGACATCTACAATTTAAAAAGAATGACAAAGAATGTTACACCGAAACAGTTCGTCTTATATATATAAAAAACAACAAAATTACATGTATACAACAGTTTCTTTGAACTCTAGTTCCTGCAATTTACAAGGAATATACAACAAACACTCATTTAAAACCGAAAACATGTTAAAATAACGTGAATAAAGCAAAAAACAGAAATAAATTGGCTCGAAATATCAACTAAATGGTATAAAAATCTGACTGAAACTCAAAAACAAATGCCAAAATTTGATCAAATACTTACAGTTAGGTTGTAAGGCCCATAACATGACACAACTCTACAACAGCTCATTGTTTTTTGAGAATTTTTACTCCAAAAACAATGAGCTGTTGTAGAGTTGTGTCATGTTATGGGCCTTACAACCTAACTGTAAGTATTTGATTAAATTTTGGCATTTGTTTTTGAGTTTCAGTCAGATTTTTATACCATTTAGTTGATATTTCGAGCCCATTTATTTCTGTTTTTTAGCTTTATTCACGTTATTTTAACATGTTTTCGGTTTTAAATGAGTTTTTGTTGTATATTCCTTGTAAATTGCAGGAACTAGAGTTCAAAGAAACTGTTGTATGTAATTTTGTTGTTTTTCATATATATAAGACGAACTGTTTCGGTGTAACGTTCTTTGTCATTCTTTTTAAATTGTAGATGTCCTGAGGAAGACTCAATAAAGAGTCGAAACGTCGACTGAGACAAATTTGGTTGTTAAGATCATAACTCCTTGCCGAATACCCAGCTATAATTAATATATTATATATATATATATATATATATATATATATATATATATATATATATATATATATATACATATATATATATATATATATATATATAATAATAATAACAATTCTTTATTTTTTTATGACAGCCACAAAGCTGTATTGAAAAAGTCAATACGGAAGAACAAGAGAGAAAAAGAATCAATACCTAGATAAAAATACAGAGACGAATACACAACCATATACATACTTGACAGTTAAAACAAATAATTGCATTGGCCTTATTTTTTCTCGAAGTGAAGCAGGAATCATTCCTAATGCAAACTATTTTTCTGCTGTGACACCAAATGTAGCTTCGCATGTTTGTTCCGATACTTTTCCTAACTTTTGCTGTATATATACATAGATATATTCATATATATATATATATATATATATATATATATATATATATATATATATATATATATATATATATATATATATATATATATATATATATATATATATATATTATATTATATATAGATATATTCATATATATATATATATATAATATATATATATATATATAAATATTTATATAAATATATATATATATATATATATAAAAATATATATATATATATATATATATATATATATATATATATATATATATATATATATATATATAATTATTTATTCGAATTGTTAGCAGCCGCTTCCATATAAGCGTCTATACCGATAATTCTACTCCACTTCTTTAATGTTTTCCCATGACTCATTTCTTTGTTGTTAGATAAATAGTACCCTATTATTATTATTTTCAAACATTACGTAGGTAAAGGTTTCTTTGGTTTCCCTTACCATCTAATAATAACAATTTTGAATATTAATATTGAACTGAATAGCATATACAAAGCAGCCCTGTTTTTTCAATTTTTTAAATCAATAAATGTCAAAGAAATTTCAATTACGAATATCATAGTGAAACGTCAATTTTTTAATAAAATCGAGTTTTTCAAGATTCAACCAGCCTGTTATTGCTAATAATTATCAAGAGTTTATATATATATATATATATATATATATATATATATATATATATATATATATATATATATATATATATATACAGGGCCGGATTAACCCTCTCCGGGTCTCTAGGCAACAACCCTGTCCGGGCCCTAGATCTTTTCAAGTTGATAAAGGGATGTAAGTAACAAAAGATGATCGACTCCAGGTATCCTATCACTTCAAAGTCTTATGTGATATTGCAACAACATGGTTACTTTGACTTGATGCTGCAGCATCCCCTCACCTAACTCGTTAGCTTTATTGAAATGGTATTAATGAATATAGGTTATAGATAAATGATGATCCAGGTTGCACGATGGGTTAGGAAAGAAATGAGACGGGACGCGGTTATTTTCAATTTGATCTTGATTAACGCAATTAAATACAATAAACTAAAGAAAACAGTTTTGTGAAGTATAAATTGGAAAAAGTCAGCTTCCAAGATCTTTATCTTTTTAACTGTTCTAACTTTTTTAGAAACAAAGTCGTTTAAAACATCTTTGAAGTTGACTCTTTCTAATATATCATTTTCAATGGCCATTATCGACAATTAATTCAAACGGTTCTGAGACATTGTTGGACGAAGACAGTTTATTAGTTCTACTACTAGATACTAGATGGTTCTGTTTGTATGAAGTATTTCATCAATTGACAACATGCGTCAAAAGAAAGCAATAATATTGTTGAGGAATTTCATACAAATTTTCAAATAAAATTTTCATTCGATGATATTTTTTTTTCTTGGTGCGTGCACCATATGTATGTATATATATATATATATATATATATATATATATATATATATATATATATATATATATATATATATAGATAGAGAGAGAGAGAGAGAGAGAGAGAGAGATATATGAAACTGAGCTTTTGGTGCCAAGCATCATGAAAAGTCATGAAACGAAAAACTATCTTGGTCCTCCCAACTTTGCTAATCGTCCCATTTTTATGAGCATGTTTTCATATAAACCTTCTATCACCTCGGTACGCTGCCTCAGCGCCTACAGACATTTATTTCCTGGCATAGGAAAATAATGTATAATTATTATGTTCACATAACAGACATATTATCAATATTGAAATGCCGACAGGGATCCGTTTCAATTTAGTTGAATGTCAAGACAACATACAATTTACTCATCGTGACTTATCGCATTCACTTGTCGAGTGATAGCAGCCGATTACGTTGGAATTTGGCATACATACGGTCGGTAGTTTTTTTCTTATTAGGAGGACGGGTTTCGTTTTTGTAGCCGGTTGACCGCGATTTTTCGGTCGAGCACATCATCGATTTGTCATTAGTGCATCAGACGGAATATCAAGCTACGAATGTTATTAGCGATAAAGAAAACGAAAATATATCGACAACAGGAATTTTAAGCTTGGACGTAGCTGTTGATATACAATAAATGTGATTTATATGGACATGAAATATTTTCTAGTTTGTATTAGACCGCTAGATGGCGCGATTATTTCATTTGAGAAAGAAAGAGTTCTTTAATTGGTAACTTATGATTAGTAGTCTATTCTTGTTCAACTTTTTTTAGCATGTAGAAAATTATTGAAATATATAAAGTTCCTGAAAAATTATATAAGTTATGAACAATTTACCGAAAAGAAGGAAGGGTTGGTTTTTTGCGAATATCTGAAAAACCAATGGAGATTTACAAAATCTGGAAAAAAATTAATGAAGAAGGGGAAGTTTCCTAAAAGAAATTTTCTCGAACTTTAGAACCAATATTTCCTAACAATTTCCTCAGGGTGTGAAAATACGAACGGAAACGGGTACTCTGGCTTACGCCAGTCATGCCCATTTAGGACACTTTAACAATAAAAATGATTTTACTTTATTGAATACACAAATTTAGAAATTAAAAAAATTAATTTTTTGTTGCTTGAAGATGAATTGCAAGTTTGATACTTGCTGAACTAAATCTGAGATTTTTTCCTTTCTTGGGGCTATTTTTGAAAGACTTCAGAATAGATTTCAGTTGAAAATATACACAATAGGAGAGCATACGTTTGTTTCTCAATGAAACATACGTTTTTTCTACGAATGTCAATAAAAACCATCATTCTATGTTCAAAAGTAAATGCGGAACATAGTGCATTGTTTTATACCCATTTTCATTGTGCTTCTATCACCATGGTGAAACTACAAAGTTCACATTGTGCACGGGTATTTTCACAAAGGTGTTTTTTTGTGGAACGTCAGATTGACATTTTTCAAAATCTTAAAAGGAAAAATATTACTTATCCCATTTTATGTAACAGTAACATTCGTAGAAAAAATATAGTGTAAAACTCGCATGGAATGACCATTTTCTACTTGTATGATTTGCAAACGTCATACTCGTAGGAAATGCATGTCATTCCATGCTCGTTGTACAATATACTATTTTCTCCGACTGTTCAAATATATTCCGACTTCCATAATATCCAATCCTGCCTAACCGAGAAAGTTTTTATAGGCCTATGCAGAACTGTCCGATATTTCGCTACTTACCAAGAAAACCGATACTCTGTTGATGGACAGTTTTCTACAAAATCTATTTCGCAATTTGCACTATCAACATCAATAATAACAGAAAATATTTGGTAGAAATATTATGCAATTGCCATGTGTCTGAATACACTTTCTTACCGACAGTAGGTACTAGACATTTATTGTCCAATTGGACCAAATATTTTGTAGCCTAGAGTCCATGGTTTGTACAGGGTGGGCAACCTTTGATGTTTGTATTTATAGAAGATACAGAAAAATGGAGGGCGCATTTTCGAACTCTTTTTCCGAGACAATTTCACTGGCGAAAACCAAAATTTACTATCGTCTTTTGTTTTCGAGTTATACTTAAACAAAATTTCGATTTATATCATGGTTGTTTATGAAGTTACGAGATGATAACTTTTAAATTCTTGAGGCACTTTTTTCTGTATAATACAGTGGCATCGAGAAAATTTGATTTTTCGGGCCTAAAAAAGTATTTTTAGATAGGAATCACAGCTGGCTATGATTTGGTTGGAATGGATTTTTTTCTCTTTCTAACTGTGTATCATATGTCTGGTCGATTTTGATGTGTAAGTCTTTAACAGCGAAAATAATATTTTACTACATTACTTTTTGCTTTTTTATACGAATTTTAAGTAGGCGAGTGTCATCTATGACAGGAGTTTGTCCATTTCTTTTCGTCATATTATCAATGAACTGATTTAATCGTAGAGTTCAGTATGTCGTACAAAAATTACGAGAAATATGATATGTAGAAAGTTTTATTCTGAATAATAACAGTTTTAATATTGCATCTGAGATATATTTCATTCGCTATCCAGAAAGAAGACCACCGAATTAAGTTTTTTCAAGAAATTAAAAAGGAATCTGATTAATTTCGGATCATTAAACAAACGAAGACAAAAAATTAAAACATAGAAGACGTTTCATAATAATTTTAACCTCGACACTGCGATGGCTGCGCTCTCTGTCGGATCCAATGTAAAACATTCCAAGATCAACAACAATTAATATATTGAAAATTAATTAAATAAACATTTTCTAGTGGAGTTAATTGTGATTATCAACCATTCTTGAATACACTGGAACACACACCAAAAATTTCATTAGAATCGGTCCAGCCGTTTAGAGGGAGTTCAGCCACATACACACGGACAGAAGAATTATATATAATAAAGTATAAACTTTAAAATAAAAACACTTGGCTTATGTTTCACAATATAAAAAATATTAAGATACTGTATTTAGCAGTAATAAAAAGTCGACATGTTTCGAGCTATGAACTCATTATCAGTCTTGATAATGAGTTCATAGCTCGAAACATGTCGACTTTTTATTACTGCTAAATACAGTATCTTAATATTTTTTATATTGTGAAACATAAGCCAAGTGTTTTTATTTTAAAGTTTATACTTTAATCTTTATGATGTTTCACCAAGTGATGTGCGAGAATTCAATCTCAGGAATTATATATATATATATATATATATATTTATATATATATATATATATATATATATATATATATATATATATATATATATATATATATATATAAGTATATATATATATATATATATAAATATATATATATATATATATATATATATATATATATATATATATATAAATATATATATATATATATATATATATATATATATATATATATATATATTCATATATGAACATATATATCAGACATCAAAAAAATTCAAAATTGTTCTCCAAGAGATCTAAAACGGAAAAAAACTACTTCTGCACATGACTGTTAACTTTCTACACGCTGCAATAGTCTATTATTTTCAGAGAAAATAAGACTAATAATTTCGAGTTGATTTGCATCCAAATTGGATTTATAAGAAAGGTGTGTGAAAACTGACCACACAGTACGTGTTAACATCCTGTAACAGGAAGTCCTGAACCGCTTTTACGTTCCAATATAGTCTGGTGTAGAAAAGTGCATGCCTTATTCAAAGCTTGAAAGTAAGAATGTTTTGAAATAACCAGCAATCGCGTGCACGAATATCAATCACAATTGAAATTTTTGCATCGCACTCATGGATAGAATGATTTATTCCATAATTTTATTGAATGTATAGACAGTCAATAAGGAAGGTTCGTCCAGGAAAATCAGTTTTATAATATCTTTGTTTTTTTTTGTATAATTAACATTCTGAAAAAGTTAGCTAACTTTCCAGATATAATTAAAATACAGGTAATCACCTATACTACACGCTTCATATCGGATTCGTCTTTATGTTAAAAAATGTAGATAGTCGAGGAAATACTAGAACTACAGAAATTTAAAATTGAAGCTTTGTAATAACTGTGATTTGATATTATATTTCGCTCATAAATTTATACTAGCTGACCCCGCAAAGGTTGCTCTGTCATATAATCTATTACTATTAGTAGGGGAGCCCAAGATACTAAATGGGGATTTACTTGAGCGTCGTGGAGACCTGTTGGATTGTGAAGATTAGATGCTAAAACGAAAACAAGTTCATACGATGTATGCCATTTCACTGGGGGGGAAAAAAAAAACTTATATAGACATACTCGAGCGCGTCAGATATTAATAGTTCATACACCCCACATCGTCTCTGATAACCAAGGTAGGTTAATTTGCCGGTTCGCAGGGAGGGGGTGACCGTACGAGACCAAAACTCTTGGCCGATATTCAAAAATGCGAAAAAAATCGTGACATTTCCTTCAAAATAAAAATGAAAATTTAACCGTGCTCGAGAATGACAAGGTGACGTTTTCTTTTTGCAACTTTTTTAGTCTCCTATTTCCTTATGCCACGTGCAAATTGTCAGATTAGTGAAATGCATACTCTTCTGCATGTAATTATCTCACCTTGCCTTGATTTGACGCGCTCGAGTATTTCGAACGATCGATTTTTTTTAAATAATCTGGTGGGCTGCCCTAGACGAACGCCCCCATATTGAGGGGTTAATGTATGGTGGGGATACTTAGCAGGGTGCAAGGTTTCTCCCAATATGTTATTCTGCCGCGCTTGAGTAAATCCCAAAATCCCCGCTTGGGCTATATCTATTTATAGTGCTATTCGCGAAAATATAAATCCTCGAATCCTGATGCGTGCTACGCCCATTCTTGCCCCCGTCGAACGGTATGCCCGCGCAGCCATCGATGCGCTACTTATGGGCACACGGCACCGGCACACCCCATGCCCGCCGACCGCTGCCAACCGCGACGAAACGTAGATACGGCCCGCCAGCCGCTATGCCTCTGCTTTTCAAATCTGTAAGGGGCAGTTTTGATCTACATGAAGTTTAAAACGTAACTAATGTATTTAATTGGATAAGGAATTATACCCTTTTGTATCAAATATCTTATTGAATAAAACATATTTTTTTGTAATATGTGAAAGTTAAAAATGGTTACTGTGGATTATCTTCAGGGGACAAATATATACCATCGTGGAGTTTTGAATCGATATTTTTATGATATACAATTCCGTAGTATATTAATTTGATTTATATCTAAAGGTTTAACCAGCATTTGCAATTTAAGCGCACGAAAATATATTTTTCGGCTTTTCTGTACTATAATATGTATGTATATAAACCTTCCTATTGAATCGCCCTATATATTGCTGAAAACTCCATTAAAATACGTTGAGTAGTTTAAAAGATTCAAGCGAGGAGACAGCTGATGCGACTTCATTTTATACTATGTGAAGATTTATATTTATATTTTTACTCATATGATTTATATTCAATATAAAATATCTTACTTAAATTTACAAATACTGGTATATACTCAACTCCATCTTCACTATCCCCAATTTTTTCTGAATCACTTCAAGAATTCATTCTTTATGAATAAAATAACAACAACGTTTGGGAATAATAAAATAAAAAGGAAAGGTTATCATTTATTATAATATTATCAGTACGGTTTTAAACTCATATGAATACAGCCGACGCGCACGTGATAGTCGTAACGGACACAGTTTTTTGCCCTTCAATCGCCCAGTGTTTGGAATGTAACGTCAGTACCAGAAACTTCGTTTCGAGTAATATTAAATCAAATCTATCTTTTCTATCGAGCATACCTTCTTTAATTCGCATCTTGTGACTAAATGTGTATTCCACTGTAACTGACGAAGGTTCGGACAGCGAGTAAAGAACTTTCTATACTCACTGGGTGCAGACAACTGCCCTTCGTCATAGTAATTGACCACTGGACCATTCAGGTTTTTTTGTAGCGTGCTCTGGGTAGTTATAGATAAAAGACCTTTAGGGCGGTCCATCATCATTCTTTACTACACTCTATTATAGTGCAGGAATGTTAAAATGCCTATATGAACTAGATAAGGTGAGCACACTCTTCCACTCATGAAACTTTGATATATAGGTATATATATATATATATATATATATATATATATATATATATATATATATATATATATATATATATATATATATATATATAAAAAAATAATTTAAGACCCTGGTATACATGCGTTTTATGCTTGAAAAAGGTAAGTGCGTCCTATCATTATCTATTATTTGATAGTTGTGCAGATCTCTGTTCTTAATATATAAATTCTCATGAACCTTGATAAAGCAGAGGAAGTTGAAAATGTACAGACAGGGTAGTGTCAAAATTTGGAGGTTCACAAACTTTGGCCTGCAGTGCTCCACATAGAGAGATAATGTCATACATTTTATGACCTTCTTTTGTGTGCAGTAACCGAATGTCTGAGAGCTCTCATCATAAAACAAGTGAAGCTCAACTTCGAACACTCCCCATCAACATGACAATACCAAGTAAGCTAATGATCCACCATCACTCCCAGAAAGTTGATTTTCATCTGCTCAATAGGTCTACCAAGTATTTCAAATAGTAGACTAAGGTCATCAGGTAAATTTTTTGGTAAAAATCGAATAGCAATTGTTTTGACTGCATTTATAACTAGTTCATTTTCAGAACACCAATCGCTAAAAGTGTCGGATGCCTGATTTTCTGCATTCATCAGTTCTCTCTCTGTCTTCCTGGAAATCAGTATATTTGTGTGATCTGCATACATGACCAGTTCAATGTGGTCTGCAACACATATATTGTTCATTAACAGGACAAGATTAGAGGACCCAAAATAGAGCCCTCTGGTAAAATATCTAACTCATTTGATTTTGTGTCTCAATCACTAATGTTTGTTTACGATTTGTCAGATATGACACTGCCCATGAATATGCCTTTCCACCATATATATATATATATATATATATATATATATATATATATATATATATATATATATATATATATATATATATATATATATATATATATATATATATATATATATATATAATGGACGAGAACATTAAATAGGTTTATAGAAATGGTAGAGTAAGGTACTGTTATGGAAATATTCTCATTCTTCAAAATCAATCCTATTTTCTCAACTCATCCAGCTTTTGATTATTTTAAATTGTTAATTGCAATATACATTCCATGCACGCATGTTGAATGTTTTTGCGATCAAGTTCTGCAATTACGCAATTAAGAATAACGGAAATAATAAAAGTAAGTGGTCAATTTTTCAACATTTTTCTGGAAGAGCGGTCAACCAATAAATCTATAAACTAAGTACACTAAAAATGTAATAATTCAATAAATATAACAAGAAATGACAAGTTGTGGTTCATATTTTTCGCGCGAAGTGCATCGCGACGAGATGCAATTCGACCTGAATAAATTATGGTTTCAAAAAGCACGCTTAATAGCAAACTGAAATGAAAATTATCATACAAATATCAACAATAATGAAGTTAGTGCTGACATTTATCTATAACGTTTGTCCTTTTTTATATTAGGTACGCTATCTCAACATCATATTCCTTTAGTTTATAAACTATTGTCTTCAAATACAATGATATCGAAAGTCGAATGACATCATTGATCAGATAACCCTGCAAAAAATAGAATGGGTTAAGATCAGGAGAATTTGACGGCCGTTCTCTATCCACATGCCTTTCTATCATCTTGTAATGAAATGATAATGCAACTAGTTTACAGGAAATGCGTAATAAGATGGTGCCAAGATGCCAGTGATGTCTGATACCTAATATTTATCTAGAATCTGGGCATTATGACTAATACATTCCTTAAATGTTTCTAACCTAAATTTATGGATACAGATAATGAGTCTCAAGAAAAAGAACATAAAATCGGTCTTCGCTACCTGTATTTACAAGAAGATCTTTTAAATAGTGCACAGGTGTGTATCGAAATGTTCTTCAGTCGTAGCAAGGAAGGGAATCATTCAAAATTAAACCCAGCTGGTAAGCTGAGTGTTTATACTAACTAGAATTCAGGAGGTCCCGTATTCAAACCACATGATCAATTAGTGCCAGTATTAATTCTCTGAATATCACCTATCCTCCTTTCTCCAATAAACCACGTCGCACCTACCTTAAATTCACTTGTACATGTAAATGAATCCTAGGATTCAGCTAAACGAGTACCTCCCCATAACTCAAGTAGTCCGACTCCCCCATAGGGAGAAATCAAATACGTGGTCTCTTCTTACCGCTTTCAAATGAACCCAGCTCATAAATGAGGAGTAGTGCTCATCTATGAGCATTCTCTATTCCGAGAGCTCGGTTTTGTGGTTTTCCATGCTTATAATGTTGGCCTAACATTAGACCTAATAGAAGCAATTAGAGATTCGTTCCATACCGCATTTCCTCTCAGGAAACTAGGAATTTTGTATCAATGTAAAACGAGAGGAAAGTAAACTCATTATTCACATTACATGAAGGGCTGAAGAAGGTCTCAGAAGAACCTTATAACTTAATTGAAAGCTATTATATATTATTCTAAGCATTCGGTAAGTTCTTCTCAGAGGTTTACTCAAGGCCTGTAAGTCACTGTTTGCAAAGGCGAATGTTGGGTTAGTATCCATCCCCTGAACCACCCCACCTTGTCTTTCATGTATTATGCTGTCTTAACAATCCTTAATCCTCTTGTAGGTACAAACAAATATATCCTCTGGCCGTGTGAGTTCTGACCCATGATATAAGCAGCCCGCACCCTTCACCTTTATTTGATGGAGGAATTGAATACTTGGCCTTTTATTGACTTTTTGAAATAAACCCATCCAGTAGATCAGGAATCGTGGGCATCTAGGAGCATTCGAGAAGCCTGAGGTTTCTACCCTGGAATCGATTCGTCCACCATGAGATCTAGACAGAGATTTCCTCATGGAGTAATAAGGTCACTGCTTGCTAACTTCCAAAGATGACTTCTCGACCTTTATTAATCCTCTGAACCGCCTCACCTTATTTCCATAACTCATTCGGACTCGACCAACCCTAATGCACTTGTTCATACAAGTGCACAACCTGATCTGGCAGGAGGAGGTCCTCCCATTACTTAAGCAGCCAGCCTCTCTCACACTTACTTGTGGGAGAAATGAAACTCATATGTTTTTAAAACAATATTTGTTTTGTAATTGCTTTTATAAAATTTAACGAGTAGCTGAAATTTAAGGTGCAACGAATCTCTTATGACCTATAGACCTATAGTATCATCTTCCTGATGATCTGACTATTATTTCTTGAGATTTTTTAATTATTAATTCACGAAAAATATACTAGTTCACAATAGTCAATTTTATATATCGCATAAATGCAGAATTTCGTCAAGGGCACAAATAATTCCGCGCATGAAGATGTCAATCCACTCCGGGCAAAGTAAGCTGCACTGAAAGAGATTTAATAAGATCGAAACACCTATGTGCAGCTCCCTTGAAGGATTGTTTGATAATTTTTTGTCCTAATTGATTATTACTGTATCTGAAATCTTACACTGGAATTAATATGTTTTTTTCACATAATATGCGATAATGTTATTATTCTCGATACTAACCTCGGTATATATGGATCCTCTTTAATGTTTAATTATAGTGTCAATTGGAACAATTTTGTGAATTATAGATAATATTGTTGTTCATGACATCAGAATTAAGAAATAATTTAATACTAGATACAGGATATTTGTCCTAAAAACTCATTTTGGCGACCTCACATTCTCAACATAGTCGACTTTCATTAATATCGACATCCTGCATTAACAAAAATATTGATCTGATGAAAATGAGTAATCTACATCAAATGCAAGAATTAAATTAAATAAATTGTATCCTAACTCAAGTTGAACAAGGTGAATTGTTCAATAACAGAATTTTGAATAAATAAAAAGTACCAGGGGGGTTCAATTATATGAATTCGTATATATAAACGCGAGATATTCAAATCTCAAAAACTCATAATAGCACATAATTAAGACAGACAATTATAAAGGACTTATTTGATTTTTTTTTAATCCGGATCTTGAAGAATTTTTGCATCCCCAAATTGAGTTGAAGAAGGGTTAACAATTTTTAAGTGAATTAAAATGATTTAAGGAAAGTGCATTTTCTCTTACTACTACATACATACTTTTCTCTACTTTTTAGATCTTGCGCATCTTAACAGCTTCTGCAAATTGGTTTAGGATTGAAATTTGGTTGGATTGAGTTGAATTTGGTATTGGTATTGGTGTTGTTGAGTGTGGATGGTGACCGATGCGCTGCGACCTTATTAGATCTATTGTGCCCCATCTTCTTCTGCTTCTCGATATGTTCTCGTTTCACAGCAGCCCCTCAAGCCTCAATACCTTCAGGAATTTGAGGATTTTAAGGGGGTCTATTCGTGGTATTTCTTCTACAGTCAGCTGGTATGATCCCAGTGTGTTCAGTCTTTCATGGTGCACAGCATAGCACTCCATCAGTATATGGTGGGGTATTTCTGGACGTTCCTTGCAGAATCTGCAGGTGCTGTCCCCCTCTAAACCTAGCTTCCTTAGGTGTTCTTTGAGTCTGCAATGCCCCGTAAGAAATCCTGTTATTGTCTTTAGACTAGTTTTGCTGAGGTTAATCAGTGTCTTCGATCTTGCTCGGTTGAACTTTCCGAGAAGATCTTTGGCCTGCCTCAGTCCTGGAAGTCTTTGCCAGTATGTTGCTCTCATTGATTCTTCAGCTTTATTGAGTTCTTCTTGGAAGTAAGATTTTCCAAGTCCGCAGAAAAGTTCTGGCTCGATAGTGGCGTTGACGCACCCTTTCGTGCCAGGGTGTCTGCTTGTTCATTACCCTTCACTCCGGCGTGCCCCGGCACCCAGAGGAGTATCACTTTGTTGTTCCTGCCCAGATCGTTTAGTTTGTCTAGGCATTCACAAACCATCTTTCAGTTGATGTTATAAGAGCTCAACGCTTTGATGGCTGCTTGGCTATCGGAGAGGATCGCAATTTCCTTGTTCCGGTATTTCCTATCGAGGTTGAACTGAATGCACCTTTCTATGGCGTGAATTGCCGCTTGAAAAATACTGGGGAACTGGCCCATGGGTTCTGAGTATTTGGTACGAGGCCCAACGACTCCTGCTCCAGTTCCTTCGGGAGTTTTAGACCCGTCCGTATACCATATTATGGTATTCTTCTCCAGAGTTGAAGTTGAGATCAACTCTTTTGTAGGTGATGGATGAATTTTTCCGTTAGTTTGTAGTAATACATTCAATCTATGAGGATGAAGAACAATTTAGTGTATTTTTAGGGTTCCGTGCCCAAAGGATAAAAACGGCACCCTATTATTATGACTTCGCTGTCTGTCCGTCCGTCTGTCCATCACCAGGCTGTATTTCAAGAACCGAGATAGCTAGACTGTTGAAATTTTCACAAATTATGTATTTCTGTTGCCGCTTTAACAACAAATACTAAGAACAAAATAAAATAAATATTTAAGGGGGGCTCCCATACAACAAACGCGATTGTTTTGCTCGATATCTATACTCGCAACAGAGGAAGGCACTTGAAATATTCACAAAATATTTATTTGTATATTTACTTTGATAATAAATAATAAAATTAAAATAAATTAAAATTTAAGGGGACATAGTCAATGGTACGGAAACCTTCGTGCGCAAATTCGACTCGCACTTGACCGATTCTTTTTCATCGCAATTTTTATTTAAATTTTTGCAACTGCAGTGTCTCATTTATGGTCCTTTTTCAAGCTATTTTTACGTCCGTCATTTTAATGTAGATATTTCATACATTTTCGTGGGTTTTAAGATTTCGCTCTACTCGATAGTCCCACCAAATTGACTAAGGGAGTTGAGAATTTTCATGGGTTTAACATAATACAAAAATTAGAGGAAAATACGATCTTAGTGCTGCTTATATGTTTTTTAAATATTTTACGAATATTAAAAAGTTAAAAAAAAATTACAATTATACCTCAATTTGTCGCATGGCTTCATAAATTAGTAACAAACGTTCACAGTACTTTTTATATTTTTAGCCGTATTTTTCCCGAAAATATATTCTACTGCAATGTATATCGAAAGAAGCGGTCAGGTGCGGGAGTAGTTTTATTTATCCATTTTACACCTCCTAGACCACGATTTTCGAACAAATTTTCATGACTGAAATTTCATTAAAAACAGCTACTTCCATATAAACGAACTATACCGATAATTTTTGCTTTACTTGTTTAATATTTTCCCAAAACTAATTTTCTTTTTTAATATTAATTTACTCTTTCTGAGATCTCTCGGATGGAATTAATCGCCTCCGTGGCAAAGTTTGACCAAATCTCCCATACCGGAGAGTTCAAACAATAAACCACAAATAAGTGATTTTCTTCCATAACAGAGGATTTTATTTATTAAACTATTTTCATCTCCAAATTTTCAATCCAATACTTAGCTCCGCCGTTCTGATGAGGACCAAAGAGTCCGAAACACGTGTCAACGGCTGCTTCCATATAAACGTTCTATACCGATAATTCTACTCTACTTTTTTAATATTTTCCCGTGACTAATTTCTTTCTGTTAAATAAATAGTACCCTATTATTATTATTTTCGAACATTACATAGGTAAAGGTTTCTGTAGTTTCCCTTGCCTTCTAATAATAACAATTTTGAATGTTAATATTAGACTGAAAGAATTTTTTAACAAGACAGATCAATCTTATCTATTCAATTTTTTCAAGTCAATAAATGTCAAAGAATTTTCAATTTTTTTCAAAAGTTTTGAATAACTATGAATGTCATAGTGAAACGTCAACTTATTAATTAAATCGAGTTTTTTAAGATTCAACCAGCCTGTTATTGCTAATAATTATCAAGAGATTAAAAATAAATCACAGGCAACAACAATTCGAATAAATAATTATATATATATATATATATATATATATATATATATATATATATATATATATATATATATATATATATATATATATATATATATATACAACAACAAAGAAATTAGTCGCAGGAAAATATCAAACAAATAGAGCAGAATTATCGGTATAGCCCGCTTATATGGAAGCAGCCGTTGACACGTGTTTCGGACTCTTTGGTCCTCATCAGAACGGCGTAGCCAAGCATTGGATTGAAAACTTGGAGATGAAAACAATCACAAATGTGTGATTGTCTTCCGTAGCAGGGGATTTCGTTTATTATGCTATTTTCATCTCCAAGTTTTCAATCCAATGCTTGGCTACGCCGTTCTGATGAGGACCAAAGAGTCCGAAACACGTGTCAACGGCTGCTTCCATATGAGCGGGATATACCGATAATTCTGCTCTACTTGTTTGATATTTTCCCGCGACTAATTTCTTTGTTGTTGTTTATTTACTCGGTCTGAGATGTCGCGGATGGCATTAGTTGCCTCCGTGGCAAAGTTTGACCAAATCTCCAAAACCGGAGAGTTCAAACAATAAGCCACAAATGTGTGATTGTCTTCCGTAGCAGGGGATTTCGTTTGTTGTGCTATTTTCATCTCCAAGTTTTCAATCCAATGCTTGGCTACGCCGTTCTGATGAGGACCAAAGAGTCCGAAACACGTGTGAACGGCTACTTCCATATAAGCGGGCTATACCGATAATTCTGCTCTACTTGTTATATATATATAATATATATATATATATTTGTTTTTTTTCTTTTTCTCGGTATATTTGACATCTTTCATGCGCTGAAATTTGGTACCTAGAATTGTATCAAAATTTGGATAAATTTATGCAATCGCCGCTATTTTTCATAGATATTTGCAATTATCAAATAAATATCCTTTCCGGTAGGTAAATATTGACATCTCCAGCGGTCACGCCAAATGTACTGAAATTTGGTATCTTAAGTGGTTTTCAAGACAAAACGAAACTATCAAAATTGGGTTAAATTTTTCCAAACGCCGCCATTTTTACTTAGACATTTTTTTTTTCATGCTTTTTTTAAAATTGCTCCTAAACTTCTTCGGATTGAGTTAGAGGGTTGAAGTTTGGTACGTACATTGAGTTTATATTGAAAAACGATCTTTTGTAGGTTTTAACTTTTTGTCTCAACCGCGCTGCATTTCGTGGTGACTATTCCGCTCGAATTGCATATCGATCTGTTTCGCATCAGTACGTGATGTACTTCGAGGATTTGTTTTTTGAATAAAGGGTGAAATTTGGTACGTGGTTTGAGTTGATATTGAGGTATATTCTTTCGTTGGTTTTTATTTTTTTTTTACAACCACGCTGCAATTCGCGATTTTTTTTCAATAAATTATTATATATATATATATATATATATATATATATATATATATATATATATATATATATATATATATATATATATATATAATAGTATATTGTTTTATCAGGAGTAAAAGTAAATGTTTGTCGGCTGAACGCAGTGAGGCCGACAATTTTAGTCGAGTCACACAAAGAGCTTTTCTCCGAATAAGGCCTCTTTCAGACGAGGATACTGTATGCGGGATTCTGTATACTGGATACCGAATCACAGCCGTAGACTATCCCGATGCTCTTTTGGCATACTTTTTCATTGCAAAAACAAATTTCAGCGCGGTCCAGTCGTTATCATAAAATGAATATTGTAGAGTGCGTTCTGCTGTTCGAACTCGCTTTCAATTCTGAATAAAAATACTGGCCGCCTCTGAAATCGAACTTTTTGCATCGCACAAGTATACATGTCTGAACAGGTCCATAAGCCACCATGATAATTCTGTATCTCGGATACTCCTTCGTAGCCGGGCGGCTGAAAGTCGAAGATTCAAAAATTCTGTCGCGCGATACTGTATGCGTTGCCGAATGCCGTGTGTAAGCTACAATTTATCTACCATGCTTTTTCTGTATCTGAGATACGCGCGTCTGGGATACAGCGTCCTCGTCTGAAATATGTCAAAAACATGCGATTTTTTCCGCAAGCGGTGTTCAAACGATAGAATTAGGATGATATTTTTAAAAAGGATTAGATGTAAAAAAATGTAAAACTAGATTGCTTGGCTTACTGATTTTGTAGATGTCAAGGTAACACAAATTAGACAATTCAACAAAATAATTGTCAGAAATATTTAAAGTCACTTATCTTCTCATTATACGACTGTGCGTTTTCAGTAAGTACTCGAGTATTAAGAAATGACTTGTATTAAAATATATAAAATTTTTCTTACAGATTACATTATGTCAAGTCCGGAACCCAACTGTACGCCGTCCGACGTTCTTGATATTGCCGTGACAGTACAAAAAAGTGTACTTTTTTGTATGCTCACGACCGGACAAAAAAGTAAAAACAAAAGGACGTCTGTGAAATCAAACTTCAACATTGAGAACTTAGGTTAAAAAAGACGTCATTTTTTGACGTTTGCGGAAAAAATTATTTGCTACTTTTTTATTCGGTTTGCTATTTAAGCGTGATTTTCCAAAATATAATGCAATCCGTTAGAGTCGAATCTCGACGCGATGCATTTCGCTCGAAAAATACGACCTTAGTGAAGGAAGTCTGCTGCTCACTAGTTTTTTAATGGAAATTATTTGAAATTTTATGGTTACTTCTTTCGAAGTTACGCGGAATACCAAGAAGATACTCCGTTTTCATAGCCGGCCATGACGTCGCTTCCTGCGATCGCACCTCCATTTTCAAGCTCCTTGGTCTTGTCCCCCACCATACCACATTCTCTAAGTTACCTGTTCTACCTGCAAGTGTCTCGAACGTCAAGCTACGTGGACGGTCGATCGTTGAAATCACCTTACGTTCTCTATTCAATAGCTTTTCGTCCATTCAAATAATAGTCCTTCGAAAATAATTCCCAGAAAGTTTACT
>JARQZK010000122.1:212500-235594 GCA_030704885.1 Cynegetis impunctata
GTGCTGGCTACTGCCTTGAGACTGACAGCATGTGTAACAGATATTTGAGTGTTATTAAATACATTCTTAATACAGTATGAAATATACAAGTCATCAGAGATGCTTAAGAAACTTCGCATGCTCCAGTAAAGTTTCCAATGGAACCAGAAAAAAATAGGTTTACATTAAAGCAATGAAACCACATGAAATTAATTTCACCTGCGAAAACAAAAATAATTCAGCACTCATGTTGATTGGATAGAACTATAATTCAGAACATAAATATTTTTTGTTTTTCACTTGTATATTATTTGTTGATTTTACCTCAGATACGGTTGCTATAAATGCACTCATTATACCCTAGGGCGTTATGAGCGGGCATTATGGATCATAACGCCCGCTCATTGTACGAGGAGAAATGAAGCAACTTCCATTGATTAAATACTTCATAATCCTTGTCGTATACGACTCTGGATTTCTCCGGCCATGAATTATTCGCAGCTTTGGCTGCATTTTCTATGATATTCTTGGGTAAATTCATTTTCATTTCCATTATTTCTATAAGACTACACAAAGAAAGCAGCAATGACATTCACTAAATATGATGACAAAAATAATCACAAACGTCAAAATATCAACAAATGACATGCCTACTATGAAAAGGAAAATGGAAAGTATAGGAGTAATGAACCGATTTTAAAATCGATTTTTCATTATAATAAAATAATTTTTTCGTGAAAAATAAAATCTTGTATGCACCACGTGCGTTACTAGATCCTTACGCCTATCGGGCGTTAGGATCTGTATAACGCACTTGGTACATAAATAACTATTGCATTTCAGGGGTAGATGCTTATCATACATCCCTCGTTATTGTATTCATACTAAAAATAGGTAAATTTCAATCATCTTCCCATCTAGAAACATCGAGGCACGCAGTCTCTCTAGCAAAGATTTCCGTTTCAATTAAAATGATGAAAAATTGACGAAAGATGTCTATCTGTACATCTCATATCCTCTTTGTTTCTATTGTGTTATCACGTGATTTATCGCTTTACTCTATCGCATATTGAAATCTCAATAGCTTGCTTGTTTCCATTCTTTAGAGATATTTCATTCAACCGCAAGCTCGAAGAGGTGAAATGCATAGTAATTCCACAGCAACTTGAAGAAAATGGTAATTTCTAGTGTCGAGTAATTAATAGCCATCGGGTTGAATTTACTAGTCGAATGTTTAACGTTCAATACATTAATTATAGTATATTCCAAATGCGTCATCATAAATAAATTCACTTAAATTTGACAAAGATAGAATGTTTCTATTTTCATTTATTCATCTCTTTTTAACTATCTTCTTTCTTGTTATTTTTTGCAAATTTTGTAGAATTTTGTTTAATTTTTTATGAAGGTTTACTTAATTGGGAGTATGGGTATATACAATTAAATAAAAATTATGAAACACACACAAGAATACAAGTTCTTAAACTTCTTAGATATAAAAACTAGAGCACTCAAAGGCTTTTCATGCAAATGTAAGGAGATATTTGGTTGACAGGCTCTTCATTCACCAGGTGTGTAGTTTGAGCATTTGTTGTATTTAGGTAATTTTTTATTTCAACGAACAATTTTGCATTTAAAAAATACAAAATTTTAAAAATTACATACCGTTTTCCACATACCTTTTAGTGCCTCTTGAAAAATCTAAGTTGAAACATAGATCGACGAAAGGACAGCTACTACACAACAAGTTATAACGTGAATCGTTAGATCAAATATTGTAACCTCAGGCAACTCGACTGCTTTCAAAAATTCATTATCACTTTACATCCTACTATAAAATTCACACACATTTTCCAATTTTTTGCAAACCCTCACATACTGATAACGCCATACATTGTACTCCCCTTAATCCATTCCAACACAAAATGGCAGCTTTCAATAGTATGTAATACATCGTTTAGTAAATATTCCGCTTTAAAACATTAATTTTAACGTCGAAATAAAACATAATTAAACAAATTGCCGTAAATAATAATTCTAACCCCATAATAATAGAAAATATGTGAAGCAAAGAGATTTACAAAACTTGGATTAGCCAGGTGTGCCCCCTTACCAGCGATAATATCAAATATAAGATTGAATAAATAATGGTTATTCACCCAATATGATTGATAGCCACATTCAGAGGAAAAAATACAAAATGGCAATTTCAGAAGTATACCCACTTATATCCGAGAAAAGTACAGTATTTAACAGTTTAATATACTTAGGCAAACCTTCCGAAAACCTGAAATTGTTTTTTCGTAAACAAAATTTCAAAAGTTCATATAAAACCAACAATAGCATTGGAAAATTGATTAAAAACAACAAATCAAAAATTTATAGAGATGAACGTATTGGTGTTTATAAACTCGACTGTAACGATTGTGAAAGATTCTATATAGGACGTACAATTAGAAATTTCAGAACTCGAATACACGAACACCAACGTAGCTATATTAAGCAGAAAACTGACTCTAATTTTGCGTGCCATTTTATTCTAGAAAAACATACCTTTAGTCATAATTATAAAATATTACAGTTAGAAAATAGTCTCCACAAAACCAACTGTTGGGAATCCCCTTACGTCAATAAATATAAAAATTCCGGAAACCTAGTTAACGACCAGATTGAAGTAAACCCTTCTCTTCTCCTTAATCTGTTCAATATAGCTACTAATAGCTCTGAATGAATTGCTTATTGTTATTTATTTTCTCTAGGAACCCCTCTGTTATATTCAATTTTTCGTATAAATAGATTGTTTTGTAATACCATAATTTAGTACGAGATGAAGTCAATGTTATGACGAAACGCGTTTACTCAATAGATTTTTTATTTCAACCTGTAAAAAGTTAGATTTTATTTCTTTATAAGGTTATCAAATATAACAGCCTCACTCTCATCGGAAATTCAAGTAAAAAACTCAAATCACTTTTATCTAAGCACAACATTAACATTGCTTACCGTACCGGAAAAAACTTAAAAAATCATTTAAAAAATAATGAATCAAGAGTTTGTATCATCAATTGTGGGATTCATATTATGCAAACCATTTAATCTAAGAATTCAATTTTAACTTTAACATATTAAATGCTGAAAGTATGGGAATTAAACTAAATTTTCTAGAATCATCACAGATTACTAAATACAAATATTCAGTCTTCTATTGAATAGTCAAATTGATTATATTACAAGCCCCCTTCTGAATCTTTTCAAAATTACCTAACTACCTGAGCAGCAGTTTAGAATAGGATTTTCCTCTCTTACTAATTATTATTTGTAACAATCTTTGTATTTATCCTTTCTACACTATTTATTATTTATTTATTTTAATGGATATATCGGAAAATATATTCAACTTGTGAACGAGTTGCATATTCAACCTATATTGATTCAAAATTTAACAATGTTTACAGCATTAATCTAAGGAAACTTTCGAAGATGATCACATAGTCCATCGAAGTATCTATTTGAATTTCAATTTGTTCAATTATCATTATTTCCAGTAGTCAATTATTGTTCATAACCTGAGCGTGAACAAATTGATAAAAATAACTTATTAACAAATCGTTGAAATATACTCAACAACATCAGTGTTACATCATGCATTGACTGATGATTCGATAATCTTCTTAATATAATCCTAATTTGAACGATCATCAAAAAAAGGTTAGTGATGAGAACTTTTACGAAGCAGGTAAATGCACACGTTATTTTGCAATCGACGTGCTGCAATCATGTGGGTTGAGGTACTGTTATATCGTCGACGATAAGATTTTCACATAGGTATATATTGCTAGAATAATAAATAACCTGAACAAGAAAGTCATTTGTTTGATAAATGAAACATAATTGAATAACCTTTCAAAAGATCTGGCTCTATAGGGTGTCCCAAAAGAAGTACAAATGAAATGAGGTCTTAACGGAGGTAATTTCCAATCTAACAATATATATTATAAAAAGTATTGCCGATTTTCTGTTTTTTCCAAAAATCGCTTAATGTACTCAGTAAAAAATTAATAGCAAGGATATCATTATTTATTTGCTTCCTATAAGTTGCAAGTATGGCCCTGAATAGTGGCCTTTCTCTTAATATCAATTTTAAGTACATTTTTGATTTCAATAGTCGGAATTTGCATTACAGGTAACTTTTTTGTGATAGTTGTTGCTTTTTCGTGGTACATTGTTTTTTCAAGAGCGTCTCTTTAACAAAGCTGCAAACCCCAAAAACTCCTACATCCATATAATTATATACTTCTAAAGGCAATTCGCGTTGTACGTTCCTTACATACTAACCTAATTTTTCCAATTCCTGAATAGAAACAAAGTTTTTCACACACACACACAGAGAGAGACATATACATATATATATATATATATATATATATATATATATATATATATATATATATATATATATAATAAAAATCCAGACATCCTACTGCGTAGCACTAGGAATGATAAAACCCCTCGGCGCATGTGCATGTCGTAATGCCTATCTAAAAAACGCTATATTTTTTTATTCTTAGTGGGTAAAAATTGGAAAAACAAATTTTCTTATGAAATCATATGTTTTTTATCGATATCCGTTGGAATTTTAAAAATCGGACCAGATCCCAACTTTTTGTCGTGAGACTATAACCCCTTTAGCTTCGCCTCGGGGTAAGAAGTAAGAAATACGTAAAATTTTGTTAATTCATCAACCATTCATTTCTACATTTTTCTCAATGACTCGTTTCGTATCTCCAAAATTATATAGGCGTACATTGTATTTTGCAATAGTTTCACCTATAGGTATATATTCAATGCATTTTCAGTAACTAATTAATTTGTTCCAATTCGCACTGTTAGGTAATACATATCGAAATATTTTTCTAACGAAGGTATTTGAAAGCTAGAATTATTGCTTTTTTCATGAATCATTGGTTTCATGTATCAAAATACAGATGAAATTTGCTCCAATTTTTTTTTAAAATCTATAAGTTATCACTTTATTTATTATTGATTGCATCATGCCAGTCAAACTTTCAGAAATCAGAAACCACTAATGAAATTAATTGGTTAACAAATTATTGTTATTATAAAAAGAATCAGAGACCTGTATAGGTCAGATACATACTGAAAAAATATGTTAAACTTTAATTAACTGGATCTGTATTTAGTAGTCGTTAAAATGAGGTCATTTGTTGATTTTTAAAGCTTGAAATATATAATTCTTGTTCCCCATTCCACCCCTAATCTCTTAAAGAAATTTTACATTAAATAGTCAACATAAAAAAAAATTATTTCTTGTCGAGAATAAATTTTAAAAAAAACTAAAAAACTAAAGTTTCATATCAAAAATAATCTTAGATTTAATGAACATCTAATTCAAATGGTTTTTCTCTACTGGATTTATTAATTATGATTTGTTTAAACCACATTGAGTTTTATGTTTTCTTTAATAAGTTAACCATTCAATAATAGCAAATTCTTCAATTAGTAAATGAACAGACTCTTCGTAATCTTGACAAGTCTATGTCATCAATTGTGAAAAAATAAGAATTTACTTTCTATTATTGATTTAATGAATATAAAAATTGAGAATATTAAATAGGACTTTCTTTAATAACCTTGATGTTACGATAAATATAATGATCAAAAAAAAATTATCAAGGAAAATGGTATTCATTTCTTCAATTTTTGTCAAGTTTATCGAATAAAGAACTTTATGAATTACTTACGCCTTGTGGAGCAGAGGTAGAGGGCCATCTGTGAAGCAGGCGTGCTGGGTTCGAATCTTGGGTTAGTCATGGATATTTGTGTATGTCTTTGAGTTTCAGTATTAAAAATTAGTAGTTAGGTTTGTTTAATATGTATCACACAGTAAAGTCCAATTTTTAAATGGATTAATGGCTTCTATCGAAAAAATACCTGAAAAATTATTTATCATAATTTAATGCCAAAATAATATTGTTGATATTAACTGAAAACTGAAGGTTATTTCGTGCGAGAGTTATTATCAATGGAATTTTGTAGAATGTAGGGCAACCTCCTACATTCTTAACTAGAATCAGCAATTCCACACCACAAGCAGTACTTAGAGGAATGTTCTCAACGAACCAACAAGCTAGTGTTTTATGCTGTACACTAGAGCTGGCATAAATAAAACGAATTAAAGGTGTGACAGGCATTCCTATGCAGAAAACATCGCGTCTATTTCAACGACAATATTATGAGCCAATCAATCAGAAAATTTGCTGTTGATTGATGGTTATCTGATATTTGATTATAATAATTATAAATGAATATTACTCATAATCATTGATACTTTTACATAAGAATGATATTGAAAAGTATATGTAGGAAAACTTAATTTTCAATTATTCCAAACAATTTTCAAGTTAAGTTGGAAATGAAATTGAATCATGAATTTAATTAGAAACATGAGAATATTATATAGAATAAACATTAATATTTTACATCTTCATTTCAGTTATTACAAATCCAAATAAAAATGCCTAAAATATGCTTTTTTTCTGTTATGTCAAGCAAATGAATAAGTGCAATGTTTCAAGTGAAGATCTAATATTATAGTAAAGTTGCTGAATTATATTTAAACTTATAGACTCAAATCAGCTGGGTAATGAAAATCAAATGAATTCTGAGCAAACTAGCACTCTTAGTTGAACATGGAATTTTTGAAATGAATTTATCGATTTATGAAAACTTTCTTTATGATGGAGAAGCTAATTGAAGTAATTATATTGCAGTGTATGTAGTCCTACCTATTCATCTATGTTCCTACCTCAAACTTGTCTCAGTGTTCAGAATTATTCATCTGTGTTTCTACCTTGAGCTTGTGATATGTGTTAATGTTAAACATCTATGTTTTAATCTCCATCTATGTTCGTACCTTAACTTTTGATATGTGTTCATAAATCTATGTTCCACCTTAACTTTGTGACAAGTGTTCCTTCATCCCAAGCTAGTTATATGTGTTAAAACTCATGCATCTATATTTCTTCTTAAGATTTTGATATGTATTAATACCTATTCATTTATGTTTCTACCATATACTTGTGGCATGTGTTCAAAATTGTTCTTCTGTTTCTACTTCAAGCATTTTCAGGAAAGTTCCATGAATTAGAGTGTTTTGTGTGCCAGTTTGTGGTTCACCATGTTTTCAATTTAACAACTCATAGTGCTACTCCACTTATGCGCGTGTGAATAATCTCACATTCCAAAATCAGATACTACACCTAACTGATGAAAGACTTAAACAACATATACTCTTCGCTCATAAAATAAAACTGAGATTTTAATCTACTATGTACATGTCTTATGTAGATATTGTTGACCTTTCGTGCATGTATAAAGATGTAGGTACATAGGCATTTGTACTAGTCATATTGGACATACTTGGCTGAATTGGAATCCTTTCAATACTTCATATAATTGAATTATATACATATATTTATTTCATAAGCATTTCTTATTCCTTTGGTCTTTAGAACACTTTGGTCGTTGGAGTCAATATAATTGCAAAATTATTAGGCATGACTTGATCGAAACTTATTTACAAAATTATGTCCAATTTAGTTCAAACATTGATTAAGGAATAGCCCCTATTCCTTAATCAATGGTTTAAAGTATTTGACAGTATCTTTTATTATCGTATGTAGTATCTAGATTGCCAAAAAAAAGCAACATATTACACTGAATGAGGATATCAAAATATGTTATTTGGTTCCTTTAGTGAATATAAAAAATAAAATTATACTTAACTGAACAAGCGTTTTAAAATCAATATAAAACTAATAAAAAGGCTCAAATTGAAAATCAACATTTTTTTGGTCTTTATTAGTTAACGACGAAGAAACATTAATTATTACAACAAAACATTCCTCCGCAGTGATTTGTTTATATAAATGAGAATATAGTTCAAAGATCAATTTTGTTTCGGAATAAACCAATCTTCAAGAAATAGTACTCTATATTTTGAAAGTATTCATTCTTTAATAGAGCAGAATACTTCCCTTAGGTTCAATAAATTGAAGTCTAAATTAGGTAAAACAATAGCGGTAACCATGGTTACCTGCACAAGGTCAACTTGAATTTTAGTGCAGGGTCAGGACTGTGCAAGGCACCAAGAAGTGTCTCACCACCTTCCGGTATCTGCACTAGCGTTTTCAAGTTCTAAACAGTGGCGTAGCTTAAACAAGGCAGAGGAAGTAATATTGTTTGAATTTTAAAACGAACCAGATTTTCATTAATTAATAGTTAAAATTGTTTATTAAATGTTTACAAATAATACACAAAATATTTGTACCTATATTATATTTATATATATATATATATATATATATATATATATATATATATATATATATATATATATATATATAAGTCAGCAAAAAATGCTGACTTAAGTAATATAAATTTATTAGATATATATATATATATATTTATATATATATATATATATATATATATATATATATATATATATATATATATATATATATAAATATATATATTATATATATATATATATAATATATATATATATATATATATTTATATATATATTTATATATATATATATATATATATATATATATATATATATATCTAATAAATTTATATTACTTAAGTCAGCATTTTTCAACCTTTTAGGATTCCGGTGCCAATTTTGAATAATAATTTTCATCGTTGCCCCAATGAACAATAAATTGTTTACAAAAATAATGTATTTTGTCCACGACTGTACTATAAATCATTCATTATACGTGTGCTTCCTGAAGTACAATTATATTCATTATTCACTAGTGTGTATAATAGTTTATTATACACTGCATGACGTCACACTCAAAACGTATGTCCAAACTTGAGATTATCATTCACATTGTTAGGATAGTATTGTTATTAGATTTTTTGGTTTCATGTAACTGAGATAACTTTAAGGCAAATTATTAAACTAATATTTAATATAATGCCTAATTTATTGAATATTTACTCTAATAAATTATCTATTTCATTTTTATCAGAGTGAAAGAAAGAAATGGAATCGATGTCAAGTGAAATAGTTGACGTTTACGTGAGTATGCAGTTTTCAGTGAACACAGAAAATGTTATGTCAACGCTTTTGACAACTACTTTCATTGTTGAAAATGCAGATTATTACTAATTTTTTCGAGGAAGTCGTGGACAAAGTATATTATTCTACTCCCACAAAATTACAATTTTTCACTCGGGTGAATTGCGACACTCGCTTGCAGCTCGTGTCGCAAACTTCACCCTCGTGAAAAATAGCAATCAATTTGTGCTCGTTGAATAATATACTATTATATTTTCTTTTAAACCTTCACTACGACCTTAATTTCATGCCCTAAAAATTATCAAGAATGCGGAAATTTATTGACATTTGGCAAACACTTTTTGAATAATATATTCTCTAGGATATTCTCGCGTCCCCCTTTAGTGTGTTAACACACCCCTAGGGGGGCGCGCCCCACAATTTGAGAATCGCTGACTTAAGTCCATCGTATTTAAGCATAGTAATGCATATATTTCGGATAGTTGTGACAGCATAGTTAATCATATTCCCATCATATGTTTTCAAGGCAATACATTGAACATGGCTCTATTATATTGTTCTTGGTCTTTTAAATTTTGCATAAACTTCCTCTCCTGAGAAGATTGTTGTTTTAAATAGTTTTCATTTGCTTCCGTAGTAATATATAAATATAAATATAATAATTCAGATTTTTGTTTTTAATTTATTACTCCAAAACGTTTTCAATTTATCTTATTATTCCAACCAGATGTTCTACCAATGCATAAATAAATACAGAAATAGAAAAATTCTTCAATAAATTGAAATTATCAAATAGCTGTTTCGATCTTATTATTATATTTTCAGTGCAGCTTACTTAACTCAAAGTGAAATATGTCTTATTGTGCCTCAATACAAGTGTTTTGTTTTTGCATTTAGGTATATCTCAGTTTCATTCTGTATTTTTGATAAAATAAGATAAACAAAGATAATATCTATACGGATATTCAGAAATGTATGCATTATCGAATTTGTGTAAATAAAACGACGCCCCTGGTTGCGACTACCTGATTTTCACTATAAATAATTGGCTTCGTTCTTCCTTGTCCAATTATTTACACTATTGACTTTGCTGTTCACCGAACAATGATAATGTTTCTCTCGGAAAGAAAAAGCTTTATTCTTTACCTGTTCCACCTGTGTCAGTAATAATTACTACTGAATTCTACATGAATTCATATAATAAATGGAATTATTCGTGGAATAGGATTTTGTTATGTTTCCTTGTAATCATTTCATTTTAATGCTGGCAAAATTTAATTCTCTTATATGACAGCTAACAATTTGTTTAATTATATCGTAGAAAGTGATTTTAACAATGAATGGATATTGTAAATTAATAAGATATTCTGTGAGATTTGAATATGATACAATTTATTTAATACGGTCCTAACTCAGGTTACTATATAATAATATAGTTTTATTGACTTATTGAAAATTATCGAACTGTACATGTACTTAGTTCGTTACAAATTTTTAATAATAATAGAGATCTTTCTCAATCGCTCTCCCAAATTCTGGAATGTTTGACTTAAACGAAATTTTTCATTATTATTATGCAGGCAACCCATTATGATTGGATGTGGAGTGACATGAGTTTTCGGCGATTGGCATTTCTATTTGGCCTAGAGTGAGACTTCTATCACTTTCCGGTGGATATAATCAAAAAATCACCAAAATCACTTCGGACAAAATACAAGAAAAAGAAAATGAAATTAGTATCGATTGCAATATATGAACCCTGAAAAGGCAATTCTACAATACTATTTCGTTCCATTTATGACAAATAAGTGGGAAATTAGAAAATGAATAGTGAATGAGCTGTGGAATTTTTGATATTTCTTTTATTGGCCAATGAAATATTGAACTCTAAAAGAGATTCTGAATGCCCACTGAATATTCATCAGTACTTCGTTCCTTGAGTTTATTAGAAATGTTGAAATTCAGGTACTCGAGTAAAATTTTAATATTCATAAGTCATTTAATGACTTTGCAATGGCAATCAGTAGCCAAAAGATTGACATTTTTTGCAATGATCTTCATATTTAAAATAATCAAGGGAATTATGCCAGACTATTTCAATCGGTTTATCAGGTGCAATCATGAAGTTCACGATTATTATACTAGAGGAGCAAACAACTTCCATATAGACAGATCCAATACCAGAAAGGGTATGAACTCATTATTTGTTCGGGGTATAGTTCAGTATAACTCCTTACCAGATGAAGTTAAAGACTGCAATACACTTATAACCTTCAAAAGAAAACTCTCAAAATACCTGTGATATAGTTGTGAAAGTGTTATATTTTATTTTGAATGTGTACTGTGGGATTTGGTGGTTGTGATGTGGTTTTTGGTTGCGTGTTGCATTTTGTCAATTTTTTTTATATTTGTCAATCTTATATTGTTTATTTAAGAAATGTATTGTGAATATTAGGATTTTCCTATTTAATAAACAAACTTACTAACTTACTAATTTAAAAGTGTCAAGTGAACTCACCTTGAGTATAAAATCACAGGTGGATAAATGAATAAGTATATATGGAATGTATATATATATATATATATATATATATATATATATATATATATATATATATATATATATATATATATATATATATATATATATATATATATAAATATATATTATATATATATATATTATATATATATATATAATATATATATATATATATATATATATATATATATATATACAATATATATATATATATATATATATATATATATATATATATATTATATAGATATATATATATATATATATATATATATATATATATACAGTAGCGGATAATCCTTAAGGAAAACTAGGCATATGCCTAGGGTCGCGAGGGTACAAAGGGGCGCGGGCGGAATTGTAAAATAGGGACAAAATATACAATATACCTAGCATAAAATTAATTGTGCCAGTAAGTAAGCCACGTACTTAGACAATAAAAACTATTATTTTTGATGACAACCTCAATTTCATTCAATTTATAACAAAAGATAAATTTAACGGATGGGACCTTGTTCTAATTCACATAATTTCCGAAGAAAGGGAAAATTTTAATAACTATGGGCAGCAAGCCTTTGAACTTTCACAACCCAAAGAATATGAAAAGGATAAAAAGAGGATTCGGAAGAAAAAGCTCACAGCAGATGAATCTGCCGAAGATATTACTACTTCACTCTTCTGGTCGGGAAACATTCAGAGTGACATTATTTTTAGTAATTATAGGCAGACTTGTGGTTAAACTCCAAAAGAGACGAGAATCATAAAGTAATTTTTACAGTAAATTTTGATTTTTAAACAACTTGACCAATTTGAGCACTGAAGAAGTTCAAAATAGAGCAAGTAAGTTAGAAACAATGTATTCCGGTGATTCAGAAAAGTGTTTTGTGGATGAATATATCCACCTGCGATCTTATTTAACAACAGTAGCTCGGGACGGAAAACTGCCCTGAACAACCAACGCAATTTTAAAGGTTCTAAGAATTGATGAACTTGAAACAATTTATCCAAGCGTTAACATAGCTTTAAGTTCACTTTAAGTATACTTAAAAATTCAGATGGTGTTAAAAATTTAACCCTTTATCCGAGTTTATCTTAATAATTCGCAACTTAATTTTTTTTTAATTTGCCAAGTATTAATAAATATTTAAAATTAATAAAAGCTCCGGACGTTCGTTTCCCAAATTTTCCCTACCGAGAAAGAAATCCGGGACCTTCCGCGCTTACGGCATACTCCTAGGCCACTATCTATACTATCGAGTTTGAATTAACTAACTATAACATATTAAAGTTAGTTAATTATATAAATAATATATATGATACACTGATTTAATTCATATTTTATCCTGTTCAATAATTTAATTCATACGACTGACGTGTAAAGTCAAATATTATTGTATATAGGTAGGGTTGCCATCTGTCCGGGTTTCCCCGGATTTGTCCTAGTTTAGGGGGCGTCCGGGGGTCGTCCGGACGGGGCTTTCATAATATGTCCGGGTAAATTTTGTGTCCGGGTGTGTGAAGCTCGAGTGTCAGTAACCCAGATGAGCTATTAAATGCGAACCAGTTGTGGCCGAATTTTTTCGAAACATCTATATTCTAAACTGCTCAAAATTGCATAGTAATATTTTTTTATATCAGCTCACAATGCGAATGTAGGGTAAGTTTTTTCGCTAGGGTCTCAGTAATGGAGGAAGGAGAGAAACTTGCTAAATACACATACGCTCTCTTCTCTGATCAAAATAAAGTCTAATTTTAAAGACTCGACTTTTACAAATTCATGATGAAAAATAAAGACATTTTGGGAAAAATTGGCAAATCTGAAAAATTCCAAGTTTTTGATCTACCAAAAATTATCGGCATGAGTTGTTTTTTATTTGATGATACAAAAAAAAAAGAGAAAACTGTTAACTGTGTATAATAGAATTTTATTTGTTTTTTGTTGTTCTGTTTATATAGCAAACAGGCGGTTTAAAGTTCAAATAAATGAAAAAATCAAAATATAAACGATGTTTTATTTTATTCAAAAAAAAATTTTTTTTACAGATTGTCCGGGGAAAAACAAAATTTCACAGAAATGTCCGGGGTTTTTAAATTTTTGTCCGGCAACTTTTTTTTCAAAACTTTTGAAAAATTAAAGTTATTGTATTGTAATTTTGCTTTCTATAAAGTATTAAAAATCACGAACTTTTTTATTGATTCACTTAATTGTTATCAAAATTGCTTCAATCAAATTGAAATCCTATAACTATATTTTATTTGTTCTGCAGAAAGTATTAGAAAAATTCTTCAGTCATTTTTCATCATGTTATCATAATTAGGCCAAGCTACAGAGATTTTTTCATGTAAAAAGTGTTAGAAGTAAACCAGCTCCGCCATTGTGTGTAAAATAGTTCCACATGATATAGTGATATGTTTTTCACTCGACTTTATTATTTATATCTTTGTTATTAACAATTTCATGCAAAAAATCGCTTTTTTTTAGTTTTTTGCTTATACAATTGAAACTATCAGAGTAATCGTGATAATGTCCATAGACTTATTGTAGAAAATGAAAAGACGAAAAAAATGAGAGGTCGGACGACTCGATCAGACCCTTAGTCTAAGGGAAAATTGGAAAAAACCGTCCAAAATGCAGTTTTTTCAAAAGTTCATAACTCGGTTATTTTTTGAGTTGTAGCGTAGATCTTCCGGTTAGTATCATTTATCAATATAAGCTTTATTTGTGCGAAGAGCAGGAAATGTCCGATGCATAGTTTTTGATCTGTGGCCATTTGATTATGTTACTATGCAATTTTCCAGCAGACCTGAATGCGACAGATATGGTCTGATTTCAATTTAGTAAAAAGATTTTGAAAGTAGAATTCTCATAGTGCAAAACGTTCATCTTGGTTTTCCATAAAACCGCTGAGAAATATGTTAAAAATAAAGCTGAACATGACGAAAAACGGCCGAGCGCGTAAGAGTAGTTGAAGAGTGGGGGTAGAGCAGCAGGCAAGGAGAAGTATGACATTCGAAAGCGTCGGCATTTTGAATGCGACAGTAATTTCTAAACGCTGTCAGATAATAATTGTAAACCCACTACTCTCACGCGCTCGGCCGTTTTTTGTCATGTTCAGCTTTATTTTTAACATATTTCTCAGCGTTTTTTCGAAAAGCCAAGATGAACGTTTTGAACTATGAAAATTCTACTTTCAAAATCTTTTTAGTAAATTGAAATCGGACTATACCTGTCGCATTCAGGTCTGCTGGAAAATTGCATAGTAACATAATCAAATGGCCACAGATCAAAAACTATGTATCGGACAGTTCCTGACCTTCGCACAAATGAAGTTCATATCAATAGCTAATACTGGCCGGAGGATCTACGCTACAACTCAAAAAATAACCGAGTTATGAACTTTTGAAAAAACTGCATTTTGGACGGTTTTTTCCAATTTTCCCTTAGACTGAGGGTCTGATTGAGTCGTCGGACCTCTCATTTTTTTCGTCTTTTCATTTTCTACAATAAGTCTATTGACACCATCACGATTACTCTGATAGTTTCAATTGTAAAAGCGATTTTTTGCATAAAATTCTTTATAACAAAGATATAAATAATAAAGTCGAGTGAAAAACATATCACTATATCATGTGGAACTATTTGACAAACAATGGCGGAGCTGGTTTTCTTCTAACACTTTTTGCACAAAATGCTCACTCTAAATCTCTGTAGCTTGGCCTAAATAAGGAGTTATACGTTATAAGTGAAATATTTCAATACCATTAATAATATTATTGGGTTATTCTGACAATGACACAGAAAAAAATTTATAGCGAAAACCACTAGCTGTCCGAAACGTTCAATAATTACTCATTATTATTCAATATTCATGGAATAATTACACCGCAATCTGGTATATATTTCCTCTTGTTTCGAAACTAATTTCGCCTAGATAAAATGGCTGATTTAGCTTTGAACGTGATCTAATGAAATCAAGGCTTTTGCGAAAAAACTGATCGTGTGTCTAATTGCATCAACAAATTTTGCGTAATGGTTTCATTGGTTTTATTTATAATAGTGATGGTTTCGATTTTAAACCAGCATACTTGTGTGGTAGTTTTTAGAATTCGTTTACAAATTTTTCGAAGAGAATTAAAATTTACGTAAAACTTTTTTTTGGATACTCTTGAATGTACGAGTGCATTGAGGATGGGTGAGACCAGGACGGAGCGCCCCCAATAATTTAAGAAAATTGTTATTTAGATTAAACGATCAGCATTTGCACCTTTCTTAACACACTATAGCCCAAATAATGGTATTTAGAGCAATATTAAAATCATTATGAGATAGAGAATTAAATACATACAGAATGTTTAATTTTCAGTTTCGAAATATTAGTACTAGTTTAGTATTGTATTACTATAGTACTGTATTAGCTATTTCCAAATACTAAAATATTTTGATATGTGTTATTTTATATTAGGTACTTTAATATTTTCGAAGCAATAACTTTGAGATTTTGTTCTTACTAAATGAAGCCTTATTCGAAGTAAGCGTAAATTAGCTGTTTCACTTACTAATCAAAGTGCTAATACTGTGCGACAGCAATATTTTATGTTTTATTATTTTAATGATAGTTTAGGATTTATTTAAATATAATTTCAGTCTTTTCAGAGCTATATACCACTGCTCTGTAATAGTAAATAAGCATAATTATCATTGTAAATTAAATTAGCTTTTCACGAAAATACCGTGGAAGTGTTTATATTTTGTTTCATTTTTCAAAGCCAAAACATGTGTCAGGCTTGTTGAGTTGTCCCGAAGTGTCGAGTTTTCGGGGTTCTATAATGTTGATCATGCTTACAAAATCTTCAAAACTCACTGTGTTTCATCTAAAATTTGGAAAATCTTACGGAGCCCCCCAAAATTTTGTATAAGTCGGCCCAGCCTTGTAAGTATACAAGCAGTGACTTACTTTACGCCATGAGAAAATCGATGAAAAAAATACATGGCAGGCCAGTCGACCACGTGGTTTGAACCCGGGACCTCCCGAATAATAGCCAGCGTACTTAAGTACTTGTTAGCACGGCGAAAATACGATTAAAAACATGGTCTATAAATATAGTAACATATAAATTTCAAGGTTTTCTACTTGCAATGATATTGAAAGTTATATATTTAGAAAATTATATTGATTGTCATTAACGGATAATGTGTTCTGGTCATGAGCACAACGTAGCAGATGGTACAACATGAAACAAAACCCGATTTTATTCTCTCATCTTTTAAAAATGTACTTGGTTATAATATATAATATAATGATAGATTATATTAACGCAATTTTATGGAATCAACATGCGCGAAGAGGTTTTTATAGATGTGCTTGATACAAATTACAAAATCGAAATTTTTATCCAAATTTTAGGGCCACGCCCGTAGTGGGAGAATCTAAGATAACTTGGATTTATTTCAATCGTTTCTATGACGAGATTATCGAATCATGCAGGCAGCACTGCTCAGATTTATCCCTTTATTTTCAGGGACCGTAGAACATCGAACGATGTAACAGAACTTCGAATCTATGGTGGCCACCTATGGGTGTGAAGTGACATGAGTACCCGACGATTGGAGTTTCTGTTTGGCCTAGAGTGATATTTCTATCGGTTTTAGATTAATGGTGCTGTAATGTGTCATTGGTGCTCTTCTTAGAAACTTTTAGGTGGTTATTTGAATTTTATATGGTTGGCCACACTGTCGATGTACGGAATATTACTGATGAACTCGCTGAAGTTCGAAACATACTATCTAGTGTTTTCTTCGTGTGGCGACGATGTCGAATTTTCTAACATTCTCCCTTCCGAAATAAATTGTAATACCTTGTCGTCGAGTCTCATGAACGTAGATGAGGGTTAATTTGATTATCCATCAATTTTTCAATATATATTTGTATCCATGTATACCCTTCTTAGTTGAACTATATTTCAAAAGTCTCCAACGAAGAAAGTACCTAACTGGTTGCAGTGGTCAAGAGTTTTTTATTTCATTCGATACTTTAAAGATGAATGTTTTTAACATCAGCTAACCGTGACTTTATAATTGAGGAAAAACAAATCTATCAATTCCGTCCATTGTCCATTTCATTGTTTTATCCGATCGTGTATTTATAGTTCATGAAAAACAATTCTATCAGTTCCCTTCATTTTATTTTTATGTGAATGTTTTTCTATTCATTCAAGCAACTATAAAATAAATAATATATCGAGAAAATTAAAATTACAGATTGTCTTGTTCCTAGAAGGCTTTTTATGCTATCATTTTAGATCTCATTTTTGTCTATGTTTCAGTCGAAGTGTCAGTTCTTCCGTTTTTGTTAATTCATTTTTAGATATGTTTAATTGTCGTCTAGTATATTTCTACGTGATTTGATATAATCTTCATTTAAAATGAATGTCAACGTGATTTTCAGTTGTCATTTATAGTCAATTTCGACATGATTTCATATAATTGTCACTGAAATTAATGTCGACATGATTTTAAGTTGTCATTTCTAGCCCATTTTGACGTGGTTTAATATAATTGTCACTCAAATGAATGTCAACATGATTTTCAGTTGTCATTTCTAGCCCATTTTGACGTGATTTAATTCAATTGTCAGTTAAATGAATGTCAACGTGATTTTTAATTGTCACTTTCAGCCCATTTTGACATTATTTGATACAATTGTCACTCAAATGAATGACAACTTGATTTTCAGTTGTCAGTACTAGTTCTTTTTGACACGATTTGAGGTAATTGTTACTTGAATTTTGCCCGATGGGCGTTAGGATCTGGTAACGCACGCAAGATTTTATTTTTCACGAAAAAATTATTTTATTATAATGAAAAATCGTTCTTAAAATCGGTTCATTCCTCCTATACTTTCTATTTTCCTTCTCATAGTAGGCATGTCATTTGTTGATATTTGGATGTTTGTGAATATTTTTGTCATCATATTCAGTGAATATCATTGCTGCTTTCTCTGAGTAGTCTTATAAAAATAATGGAAATGAAAATGAATTTACCTAAGAATATCATAGAAAATGCAGCCAAAGCTGCGAATAATTCATTGCCGGAGAAATCGAGAATCGTATACGACAAGGATTATGAAGTATTTAATCAATGGAAGTTGCTTCATTTCTCCTCGTACAATTAGCGGGCGTTATAATCCATAATGCCCGCTCATAACGCCCTAGAGCATAATGAGTGTATTTATAGCAACCGTATCTAAATTAAAATCAAAAAATATTATACAAGTGAAAAATAAAATAATTAGGCCTATTCATTCATTGCTCAATTTTTTCAAAGGTTTTAGAATAGTATTCTTTTAGTTCTGAATATTTATTCATTTTAAATCGAAAAAATCTTATGATAGGTATATTTTTAAAAGTTTAAAATATAATAATTCACTCCTCAAAACTGAAATAAACGTTTCAGTAACAAACTAGAGTCCATTGACATTGCTTCGATAAGAACCAACAACTAATAAAAGATTTCGCAAAGAAAAAGTCATCGCTATATGATTAAAAAGATGACATAACTTATAATTTCACAATAATTTCATCTGGAGTTACCATTACTTCAACTACAGTGAAATAAAAGCCAATCCAGGTAGCAATCTGTTGAACAATTATTTTCAATAAAATAGCGGCTATTAAATATCCTTTGTAGTTGTATAATAATAATGCACGTCTGCAATTAAATTAAAAGGCTCTCGTACAGTAGAAATACGAATTAATTACATAACTCATCTGGAAGCTTTACTTATATGAAGGGTAATAATAGCTCTTTCTCTGAAGAATTTACGCAAGGATATCAGTAGACCCCATGGCCAACTTATTTATTATTTCCACATTCCATATCTTCACGCTCTACAATTTTTGGAACGTTCTTTCTCACACTTGGCGAGTGAAAGATACGCCTTAAACTGTGTCCGATACGACATAATTTCTAGACATGCGCATCAGCTGTATTAGTAATGTGTATAGTTATTTTTTTAATAAAGAGTTAATTGTGAAAGTGATTCGGTTGAAGTTGACGGTAGAGATTTTGAAGTCAAGAAAGTACCAGTGTTTATATATTTTAGTGAGATACTCTTTACCAATGTAAAGATATGATTGTATCAGTGAAAAATTGCCAACTTTTGTGTTGTCAACACTTATTGGTGACAAAAGTTTCTGTAATTACACTGTGTTAGCAACAAAAATTGTAAAAAGTGTTTCCGTTTTTGGCGGTAAACATCAAAAGGATACCCTAGTTGCAAATATTTTTTCGCCCTGTGGGTACAGTTAGGAATATTTGTTGGAAACAGAAACATGAAAGTGATATAAATCAATTAACGAATTGACCAATACGTTCATTGATTTATATCACTTACAAAATGCACTATGGGACTCAACTGATGAAAATTATTGAAAAAAATATAAAAAGGGATGCATGGAAAGCTATCAGGGATGCAATGGGGCAACATGAACTTGAAATACAAAGAAAAATAAAAAACTTGACAGCATAGTTTTTCAGAGGGAATAAGGAAGTGAAAAATGACAAAGTCTGGTCATCCCTTCTCAAAGTATTTAATAGTTCAATTCCTCCATGTACTGTTTTTCCTTCGAGGCTTGGTCAGTGCCGAATTATGCCAGCGCGGGGCCTGTATCAAATTCGGCCAAGAGGCCCTTTTTTGCTTTAGGTTCTCAAGTTTATGGTATTACACTCAGATTAGAGAATAAAACCGAAAATGTGTGTGCGTGACAACCCGGAGCAGCTATGTAGGAACACGTATATCTGTATGCGTTAAATGATACCAGTTTTTGAAATAAACTTCCTATATTGTTTTTATTACTTTTTTACAAATCAAACTGGTTGGCTTTTTTTTTAACTTATGTAATAAAATAGTTCGTATTATTGTAAATATTCATAAGGTACAATCAAAGCTACATATGCACAATCAAATTCAAATTTATATTCATGTAAGTAAATGACATCCATGATACTTGTGAAAGAGCTATTTGCCTACGGTCAGTTAGCTAATTGGGGTTGAGCCATGAGAACTGACAAGAAACTTGGGCCACTATTTTTCATTGGCCAGGGGGTCACAAGTGTTGGTGTTACAATAATATGGTGGAATGTAAACTGACGCAACTAAAATACAATGCTAGACCAACATCTAAAGAGCTTTTTACAGTTTCTTACGTTGTGCCATATATAAATGTACATCAAATTCTAATAGTTTGATAGTCAATAGAATCCTGTTTTATTTGTTCGGGTTTTACGACTAGCTCGATAGATGACAATATCGAGGAATTCCCCTGTTAGTTTTGCAGTGCTACAAACTTGCGTGTAGTGCAGTGCAAGTAGTACGAACCCAAGTAGTATTAAACCCTTAACTTTTTTGGTCAATCTCTCATTTTGTTCTGGAGCATTTCCATCTGTGTTGAAAACCGGTAAGGTGACACCGTTATACAAGAAAGATGATTTCATGAATATATCTAATTATAGGCCAGTTACTGTACCAATGAGTTTGTCTAAGATTTTTGAATATGCATTTTTGGATAGATTAAATAGTTTCTTACTTGAAAACAGTATCATATTTGTGGACCAGCATGGTTTCATGAAAGAAAGATCAACGATTACACCTATAGGTTCATTTTATCATAGAGTAATACGACAGATCGAGGCAGGCGAGTGCCCTGTTGGGATTTTTTGTGATCTCAGCAGGGCGTTCGACTGCGTCGATCACATGGTCTTATTAGCTAAGTTATCGAAATATGGAATAAATGATTCTGCTTTAAAATGGATAAAGGCATTTCTTGAGAACAGAAAACAATATGTTAGCATTTTTTTAGCAATGAGAAAACGGAAAAACAGATCAGTTCTAGATGTGTGAATGTAAACATAGGTGTACCACAAGGCTCTATATTGGGCCCGATCCTGTTCGTTCTTTATATAAATGACATTGACTGTATATCTCTTTGATAGCTCTTTTTTAGTATCCGAAAAACTAGATAGTAGTTTGGAATGCAAATGTAATGTAGTAGTAGATGTAGCGAATAGGTGGTTTGGTGATAATTCCTTGTTTCTCCACAGTAATAAAACGGCTCTTATACGGTTTCATAATTACCAGAGGAAGTGCTATAGAGTAAATATTTATGCAGGGGAAAATCTGCTTGAACAAAGTAAGAATGTGAAATATTTGGGAGTCTATTTGGATGAATGTCTCAATTTTAAAAATCATTGCGTATATGTTTCGAGAAAATTGAATAGTGTTGTTTATATGTTTAAAAACTTGCGCACTGTTTTAGATGAAAAACAACTAGTATCTCTTTATTATGCTCACGCAGAATCGAGATTACGATATGGTGTCATTTTCTGCGGTTGGTCATCTCTTGCTTGTAAAGTTTTTTTATCACAGAAAAGAATAATTAGATGTATATCTCGTGTTTCCAGTTCATATTCCTGTAAGTGTCTTTTTCAAAAACTTGGAATATTAACTCTTCCAAGCTTATTTGTTTTTGACATATGTATCTATGTTTATACCAATAAGAGTATTTTTAATTTAGTGAAAGATAAACATAGGGTTAATACACGTCAGCAAAATGATTTGTATGTTCCTTACAATAAGTATAAGGTAGGATGTAAGTCACCTGACTCTTTGGGGCCACAATTTTTCAACAAACTGCCAAAGTCTATCATTGAGTCCCCTAGTCTAAAAGTATTTAGGGCTAAGTTGAAAAATATGTTGGTTGATAAATGTTTATATTCTGTAGAAGATTTTTTAAGGAAAATGTGATATTTTCTTGTTCATTCGACAATTCCTATACAAATGTTATTTTGTCAGCAAGGAAAATAAATTATTATTATTATTATTATTATTATTATAACTTGTGCGGCCATCGTAAAATTTTCAGAAATGTGGTACAACTTAAAATTATTATTGTAGATTTTGACACAAACGTTTCTCGTGGTAGGTGCTATACAACCTATACCTACGATTTAACGTGACAAAATCGAGTTTTAGATGTGAGTAAAGCATAGCCTAAGCGCTTCGCGTTTAAGGCATGCAAGATATTTTACGCTTATCTAAAATTATTTTTTTTACTGTCAGACAGGCGTTGGAACGCGGGGCCCCTCAATTCGCGGGGCCCGTAGCATTTGCTACTCTTGATACGTGGCTAATTCAGCACTGGGCTTGGTCGTACCAAATATTTATGCTTGCGTTTTTTTTGCACAACGTAATAAATACTCATAATACTTGCATAATATCATCGTCGTTCGGAGACATTTCCGATGAGGGAACAGTTTTTTGACGATTAAAATGTTTCTCAAATTGTTTGCAACTCGGAGTGGACACAATGAAAACAAAACTTGGTGATTTTCTTGAGAGTTGTAAACAGTTGGAAACACTGCCAACAATTTGGGTGGAAACGCACCTTAAGTTTGAGT